>PVKC010044016.1:0-11667 GCA_004027635.1 Crocidura indochinensis | reverse complement strand
CCCTTCCCTTCCCTTCCCTTCCCTTCCCTTCCTTTTCCTTTCCTTTCTTTTCTTTTCTCATCCCTTAAAATACTTTTTTTGTAGCCACACAAGGCAATGCTCAGGGGTCACTCCTGGTTCTACACTCAGGATTCATTCCTGGCAGCTCAGAAGAACCATATGAGATGCTGGGGATCAAACTCAGGTTGGTCACATGCAAGGGAAGGGTCCTATCTGCTGTGCTATTACTCCAGGCCCACTGTAGAATCTCTGAGGTGTGCTTATTTAAGTTTGATTTAATTTTCACAAAGGAACAAAATAAAAAGCAGTTTATCTTGTATATTTATTATTCTCTGATGGCTTCCCTGAAGGTTTTGAAATGCCTGAGTTAAAGGAAAGGCATTTAACATGAAAGGAGGAAACCAGCCAACTTTGCCAATCAAATCTCTCCTTTCTCTGGTCTCTTAGGATTGATGTTTTCTAGTAGAGAAGAACATGGCCATCATGCCAGTACATACCTGGACTGTGTTTAGCATGTAACTTCATTAGATTGTCTTCAATTTCTTGAGAGAAAATCCCATTAGATCATGCTTATCAATCATATGTTCTGCCTGTCATTACTCACATTGGCATTCTTATAAATATATCACACATGTATGTGCATGTATTAGTGCTTAGAGTACAGACACTAAGTGTGTGTGAGTAATGTAAGTAAACATGGTCTGAATTGCCTTATAGAAAATGGAAAAGGGTGAGCATTAAAATCTGCAATACACGCATACACTCACACACCCACACACAGATATCAACGTAGTAGCTTTGAATCATAAATTTGATTTATGATAATAACCAGAAAGTACTTGAAAACATCACATATAAATTATTTCAATTTGTTTAGATGATCTAAGCTACGTTTTATCTTGGGAATCTCCCGGGAGAGATTTTTCCCATAGCCATTGATTATTTTCAAAGGAAACTATTGATGGACTAGAATTTCTCCTGCTTTCTTTGCCTTTCTTCTGCACTCCCTTCTAATATATGCTAAAAATAAATATGTTAAATAATTCTGTCTTGGAGCCCGGGAGATAGCATGGAGGTAAGGCATTTGCCTTTCATGCAAAAGGTCATCGGTAATAATCCCGGTGCCCCATATGGTCCCCCGTGCCTGCCAGGAGCAATTTCTGAGCATGGAGCCAGGAGTAACCCCTGAGCACTGCCAGGTGTGACCCAAAAACCAGAAAAAAAATAATTCTGTCTTGTACTCTTCAGCTCCTTTGCACAAACTTAAGTGGATGTTATTTTCACTTGGTCTGATCTTTCTGGTTAATTTTAAGGAGATGGTGCATGTCCTCTTGTCCAAGGTTCCTGCTTACTTTTATTTCTCTTTCTATTAATGCAGAGATCTTCCTAACTTCACTCATCATAGGCTGTATTTTATATGTCCACAATCAGATAGCATAAGATTTTTTTTTCTACATCTGTAGTTAAGTCATAGTTATTTGTTGTCTATTTTTCTACATAAAGATATAGAATTTGTTGAACTCAAGCTGGGTTCTGGTGAAATAGTACATGGGTTCTGGAGTTAAGATTTAGGTATTGCATGTGACCAAATCTGTTTGATTCCTAGCCTTGCATGTCCCCCAAGCATTGTGGTATATTAAGTATGACAAGTAAACAACCGTTGGCACCTCAAAGCTAGATGTATTTTTATTTTTTTTGCATTGAGCCACTGGCCAGGTTGGTTGAGAATTGACAATAGGGAACCCTGGACCTCATGAGGACCAGTTGGGAGGGGGAAAATGCAAAGGAGATGTTCTTTCCTAGTATCAATTTTTTTTGACATACTAAACTTTCAAGAGATAGAAGCATCTTGATTATTTTGTTGTGGTTTTGGGTTCCAAGTAAACACCTAGCACCTCAAGGCTAGATGTATCTTTATTCCCTTTCATTGAGCCACTGTCCGGGTTGGTTGAGAAATGATAGTAGGGGACCCTGGACCTCTGGGAAGTGGTATGGCACTAGGGGGAAGGCAATGAAAATATTCTTTCCTAGTTCTTAATTCTTTTTTTTTTTTTTGCCACATTAACTTTCTAAGAGATTGAAGCATTTTGATTATTTTGTTGTTATTGTTGACAGCATTAAAAACTTTTTAGTGTTCAATTTAATTAAGCTCTTACTTGTAATATCCACTAATCTTTAATTTTGACCTTTCTCTGCTCACCATCTCTTACTTGTTCCCTCTCCACTTTGTCTTTACTGAATTTGATTCTTTTCTTTTCCACAAAATGCAAACTTCCAAAAATTTTTTGCTTGTTTGTTTAGTTTTTTGAACTATGGCTGATGATGCTCAGGGGTTACTTCTATCTCTGCACTCAGGAATTATTCCTGGTAGCACTTAGGGACTATATGGAATGCCAGGATCAAATCTCGCCCCAATATTTATTATCCTTTAGATGAACTTTTTTTCAAAGTCTTATTGCTTGACTTGTTCTTTTAAAAAGTTAGAATTTGGGGCTTGAGTGTTGGTGCTAGAGGTAAGGTGTTTTTTTTGCAAGCGCTAGCCTAGGACAAACCGTGGTTCCATCCCCAGATATCCCATATAGTCCCTCCAAGCCAGGAGTGATTTCTGAACACATAGCCAGGAGTAACCCCTGAGCATCAAATGGGTGTGGCCCCCAAAATAAAAATAAATATATAAATCTTAGAATTTTACTATCTATTGATAAACAGAGAATTAATAGTTTTCTAACCCGAGCTCTTTGAAGACAGAACTCACTTTTATTTCACAAAGGCTTATCTACATGTGTGGTAGGTCTTCAATATTAATTCTTGAATAACTTATTTGTGGATGATTATTTTATCCTGAAATTCCACTTACAGATATTTATTGAACTCTCTCATCTTTGATAGAGTCTCTGTATATTATATTATATTACATTATATTATATCATATCATATCATATTATATTATAAGTATAACATTTCAGGCTTACAATGTCAGAAAGACAGTATGTTTGTTTTTAATTTTTTCATTTTAACTAATGGAACTGAGTAGGGAAGACACTGATAAATCTATCAAATATAACAAATTTTAAAAAGATAATTCTATTTCAAATAACAGACCACCTCTCCTAATTATTAGTTTGCTTATGTTCATTCTCTGCACCCTGGATATTTGTCATATATGTGAATAAATTATTTATTATTATATAATCTAAACATATAATTTTTTTTTTTTTTTGGTTTTTGGGTCACACCGGCAGTGCTCAGGGGTTACTCCTGGCTCCATGCTCAGAAATTGCTCCTGGCAGGCACGGGGGACCATATGGGGCACCGGGATTCAAACTGATGACCTTTTGCATGAAAGGCAAACGCCTTACCTCCATGCTATCTCCCGGGCCCCTAAACATATAATCTTAATGAAAAATATAAAAAACTTATTTATAACTTGTTTTTGATCAGTCAGCTGTTTCTCTCTCAAAGCTGAAATCTTCTAGGTTTAGCACTGAGGTTTTTATTTTTTTTTGGCATACTTTTTTTACTTTAAGAAATTAAACAAATAATAGAAGAACAAATTATTAAAATAATGAAGTTTGAATTTATGTTAATGGATACATCTTATTTCCATACTTTTTACTTTGCTTCTTTTTCTCTGTTAAAGTTTATTCAACTTTTTAAAGGATTATCCAAAGTTTATGTTCATTCTATCTTTTACTTGGTTATTTTTTTAATTATTTAAAGAAAATATATCATATAGTTGACACAATTGATCATAATATATTTGTTTCAGGAAGAACAAAGGCAAAGTTATTTTAAAAAACAATTAATGAGATGGAAGAGAAAGAAAAGGCTCAGTAGCAAGTATGATTTTGAAAATCATTGAATCACCAATTAACTGATTAAAGGCCTAGCAGAAGGTTTAATAAGATTTTTCTTCTTCGTCTCTCTCTCTTTTTTTAAGGATAACAGTTAAAGATAACAGCAAAAACAATGTTAGAGTGGTAATTGTTGTTTGCATAGGCACAGCAAAATATGGGGGATATGGAAAGGAAAAGCCTTGGCCTAAATATAAGGAGACCTTACCCCTGAAGTTTTCTGGCATAAGACCAACTCTAGGCTCCAGGCATATTAGGTTGTCCAATCCAAGTCATTGTATAATACTGTTTTTAAAGCTTTAACTTTTCTTCATGTAATAGCTATTTTAGCTAATAAAGTAGCAAATAATAGTATTAGTAGTAAACACTAATATTATTGGCTAGTAATAGCAGATCATATTAGCTAAAATGAATTCTAAATTTTGTAAAATTAATTTTAATGGACAATAATATTTAATAGTACCATATGCATAAATTGATTTTTATATTCAATTGAAATTTGTCTGAAGTTTGTTTTTTTCCAGTGTGGATGGTTATTTTTGGAACAAACCCAGCTGTCCTCAGAGCTTACTTCTCACTCTATGCACTGGAAACCATAAGTGATTGGGGTTATCTAATCCAGTTTGGCCACATGCAAATCAAGGCCCATCCTTCCGTACTATCTCTCCAGCCCTACAAATTTGCCATGTTTTAACTTAGATTTTTAAAACGTTTTTTAAGCACCTTAAATGTGTTTTATGTATTCCATAATAAAAAAGATAAAATCATTAGACTTATACATATACATCATCATTCCGTTAAATTTTGACCTAAATTATCCTACATAAAGAACCTAGGCATATGAATTTATCTTTCATTTTTGACACATGGTCACCTTTTCTAATGTAAGCATTGAAAGCTACATATTCCTAAGCAGTGAATGTGTCCTTTGAATTTTAAAAGTTCCAATATGTCATTCCTTCTATTTTTGTTCAATTCTCATACATTATAAATTTATGTATGGTTTCTTATTATAATTTATAAATTATTTCCATATGTATTTTTGATTTTGAGCATAACTTTTTTCTATTTCTTAAAATGTCTATTTTTTATAATTTTTATTTTTATCATAGTGGCTTACATATCGTTCTCAGTAATATTTTAGGTACATATTAACATTGAGTCAGAGGAATTCCCACCACCGAATTGTCCTCCCTCCACCCCCGTTCCCGTCCTGCCTCCCATAGCCTCCACTCTCACCCTCAGGGCTGCTAGAATGAGTGGTCCCCTCTGTGCCTAGCTTATTACTTAGTGATCTTACAACTGTTTGGTCATGGTACCTCCATTATATCCTCCTCTACTAGGGAGGCGGGACTAGATAGTTAAAGTTACGTGGTTTTGTTTGAAGAAGAGAAAAGTAAGAAAATGGGGTAAAAATCAAATATGCCCAAAATGGGCAGAATCCTTCTAGAGGCTCTCTTCCTTGGGTTCAGGAGATGAAGGGGAAAAAGAAGGTGAAACATCACAACAGTATAAAAAGAAGTATCGAATAAAATATCCAGTGAGCACTACAACAATAAAGATAGGCACCACATACTTGCCATGGACCTGATATAAAAAACATGGCAGACCACAAAACAGAAGAGAAAAGAAGAAAAAATGAATAATTAAAAATGGAGACAACCAGTTCAATATCCACACCAATTCAAAGAAATAGACAAAAACTAGATAGATTAAAAAAAAAGAAAAAAAGATTATTTTGTGTTTTGTCCCTTTTTTTATATATTTATTTTTTCCCCTCCTGCATAGGCACAGTTAACATTGGGGTCATTCAAAAAAGAATTCCCTTGGCCTAAGAGATACAGGCTTTCTATATCCTTGGAGTATATTGTCATGGGATTAACTATAGGGTCCTTTCTAGTTCATAAAATGTCTATTTTTATTAGGAATTATTTATTTAAGCACCGTGATTACAGACATTATTGTAATTACCCAATTACAGTTATATAAAGTTATATATAAATATATATTTTATATATAATCAGTTATATAAAGGACACCCCTTTCACCAGTGCAACATTCTCACCACCAATGCCCTTCATTTCCCTCCCCCCCCCCAGCCTATATTCAAGACAGGCTTCCTACTTCTCTCAGTCATTGACATTGTTATGGTAGTTGTCAGTGTAGTTATTTCTCTAACTGCACTCACCACTCTATTTGGTGAGCTTCATGTTGTGAGCGAGTCCTTCCAGCCCTCGTTGCTATTGTCTCTGAGCATTATTACAATAATATCTTTTATTTTTCTTAAAACTCATAGATGAATGAGACTATTCTGTGTCTATCTCTCTCCCTCTGACTTATTTCACTCAGTATAATGGATTCTATGTATATCCAAGTATAGGAAAATTTTATGACTTCATCTCTCCTGACAGCTGCATAGTATTCCATTGTGTATATGTGCCACAGTTTCTTTAGCCATTCATACGTTGAAGGTGATCTTTGTTGTTTCCAGAGTCTGGCTATTGTAAATAGTGCTGCAATGAATATAGGTATGACAAAAGCATTTCTGTACTGTTTTTTCATTCTTGGGTTATGCCCCTAGGAGTGATATAGCTGAGTCATATGGGAGCTCAAATTCCAGTTTTTTGAGGAATCTCCATATTGTTTTTTCCATAAAGGCTGGACTAGACGGCATTCCCACCAGCAGTGAATGAGAGTTTCTTTCTCTCCACATTCATGCCAACACTGATTATTTTTGTTCTTAGTGATGTGTGCCAGTCTCTGTGGAGTGAGATGGTACCTCATTATTGTTTTGATTTGCTTCTCCCTGATAATTAGTGATGTGGAGCATTTTTTAATTTGCCTTTTGGCCATTTGTATTTCTTCTTTGAGAAAGTGTCTATTCATTTCTTCTCCCCATTTTTTGATGGGGTGAGATTTTTTTTCTTGTTACGTTCTGTCAGTGTCTTGTATATTTTGCATATTAGCCCCTTATCTGGTGGGTATAGGGTGAATTGTTTCTCCCATTCTATGAATGGTTTTTGTATCCTAGTCACTATTTCCTTGAAGTGCAGACGCTTCTCAGCTTTATATAGTCCCATCTGTTTATCTTCATTTCCACTTGTTTGGAGAGTGATGTTTCCCCCTTGAAGATATCTTTAGTGTTGATGTCATGGAGTGTTTTACCTACATGTTGTTCTATATACCTTATGATTTCAGGTCTAATATCAAGGTTTATAATCCATTTAAATTTGACCTTTGTGCATAGTGTTAATATTTTTGCATGTGGCTGACCAATTGTCCCAGCACCACTTGTTGAAGAGGATTTCCTTGCCCCATTTTTGAACATAATTTTTTTCTTGAAAAATATTTTTTGGGCAGGTCTGGAGTTAACGTTGCATGCAGCTGACCTGGAACAGACCCAGGTTCGATACCCAGCATCCCATATGGTCCCATAAGATTATCAGGAGCGATACCCCATATAGTTCCCTGAAAATGCCAGGAAAGATTTCTGAGTTCAGAAGCCAGGAGTAGACCCTGAGTGCTGCTGGATGAGGCCCTCAATCCAATCAATCAATCAATCAATCAATCAATCAATCAATCATTTAAAAAAAAAAAAAAAAGAATCATGCTCTAGAAGCCCAAGTGATAGTACAGTGGGCTTTTGCAGTGCACACGGCCAACTCGGGTTCAATCTCCAGCACCCCATATGGTCTCCCCCAAAGCCTGCCAGGAGTGATTCCTGAGTGCAGAGTCAGGATTAACCCCTGAACACCACCGGGTGTGGCCCATAAACCAAAAAAATTTTTTTTCTGTGGATGAGATTATTTAATGATTCTAATCTAATCTCTTAATATTTCTATAATGCCACCTAGCAAGTGGTCAATTTTTGTAGATGTTTAAGGACTCATAAGAATGTAAACATTAAGTATGTGGCATGCTTTTGGATACACACACACACTATATATATATATGTATATATATATATATATGTTTTCCAGTAAATTGAATTTGCTAATTGTATTTTTCAAACACTTTATAGATTCCCTTATTATAGGCTGACTTTGGGTCATATCCATTTATTCTCAGAATTTATTTCTGACTTTGTGCCAAGAGAACAGTACTGGTGTCACTTAGGAGATTATTGACAGTGTCATGGATAAAACCGAATTTGGTCAATATGCAAGGCAACTCTTTTATCCCATGTACTAACTCTCTAGCCTCAAAAGATAGTTGATTTTGAAGGAACTTCTGGATTTGAACCCAGAAATTCCTCTGCAGGTGCTTCAACTATCTAAACTACAGCACCCAGTTTCACTCATTTTTGTCTATTTTTTTCAATTATGAGAAGTATTTTCCCACTTAAAGTGCAAATGTCTCATGTTATTTACTTGTTTTTTACCTTTGAATTTCGCCAAAGTTCATATAGTTTGAGGATTACTTATTATATTATACTTAGTTTAACATTATTTATTCCTGGTGAATTCACTACTTTTATGTATTAGTTGGTTCAATTCATAAAGATATATTTTTTTCTTTCTCCCTCCCATAAAGATATTTTTATAAAATTTACTTGGGCTAGTAATAATATATATTTATATATTTTGCTTAAAGTTGCCTTTTAATTTTTTCAGACCTTGAATTTCTAGCTGCTTTTGCCTTTATGATCTTACTGTCCTTTTATACATAACAGTTTTAAATTTATTTTTTTAATATTGCAATGATGGAAATTGAAGCTGGGACTCACACATACAAGGTGAGGCTTTACCATTATGCCGCATTCCTGGTCCATGTTGTTTTTCAAAATATAAAATCTAGGCTGTCAGAGAGATATACAGGTGTTAAGGTTCTGTCTGGCCTTGTTTATAGAAATTAGGAGGTTTGATCCTCAGAACTGAATATTCACCTTTGATCACTGCCAGGAATGATTCCTAAGTTCAAAACTACAAGTAAGCCCTGCACAGAGTCAGTATGCCCCCTTAAATCTTCCCCCCAAAGTGCTGTTTTATCTCATATTTTACTGTCAATATTTATTTCTTTCAGTTTGTTTCTAACATGTATTCTTATTATTGTTACAGATGTATTTTTCTCTATTTCTGACATTTTGCTTTTGCTGTCATTGAGTTGTATTATTTTTGTCCATTTTTTATTCCATTTCTCCTCATACTAATGGTACATATGTGTTTTATTAACACTTTATGGAATAAAATGTTGTGTATAGCTATAAAAAGTTGGTTCTTTAATTTTATGACTAAAACCTAGTCATGAAAAACTTTGTAACTGTGTATCTCACAGTGACTCAATTAAAAAAGATGATTATTTTTTAAAAGTTAGTTTCTTAGCTCCTCCATTGTATATTATTCTAAGGCTCTCTTAAAATACTTAAACTCTTGGGCTGCAGCTATAGAACAGCAGGTATGGTACTTAGAATAATTTTTCTATAATTCTCTGGTATCTTTTTCCGTCTCAGCTCACTTCCTCTAAAAAGTTTTACTTGTGCCCTTTACACACATTAGAGAAGCTTGTTATTCTATAGATGTCTCTTACTTCTATTCCTAGAATTTCAGAATAAGATATCTTCATTTCTTTAAGCTTAAGCTCTGGTTTATACATTTGCTTGGTATTGAAATCCCTGATTTGAGCAGGCTATGAATCTCAATTCTTAAAGCAAGCTTTGAGAACTTAATAACATATTTCTCCCTCCAAAGTCTGGCTTAGAGAAGCCATATCCTTAAAGGTTATTTTACTTCAACAAATGTATAAAAATCCTTTTAGACATTTAAATTGATTTTTTCAGTTGGCTTGTAACTGTTTTTCTCTTTACAAACTCAGAAAGCCATAAACTGTGAGAAAATTATGGGAATAAGGAAGCTAATATTCCTTGTAGATCAAACATACAGGACAGTAGCCCAAGAGTTGTTTAGTGTCAGTTAGTAGTTATAGGCCTAGAAAGGTAACTCTTTGCACTAAAGCAGGGGTGGCGAACAAGTTCGACACAAAGAGCCAAAATTTTAAACTGTGAGAGTCAGAGAGCCACACCACTCAGTGACCTGCCAAAACAGACACTCACACAAAAAACATCTAATTTTAACAATAATATATTGAACACATATTGCATTTTGCCATTTTGAGTGAATGTAAAAATCCTGCAGTGATGGTGAGGGTGTGTTGCATCCTCTACACTAAGAACTAACGGCCAGATGTGACCCAACATGTGACACACGGGTCCCCCACTCGCTGGCCCGTGCAGTTGTTTCCAAGGGATGGAAGACGGGAGGACACAACCTGGGGGCTACGTGCTCAGAGATCTCTCCTCAGAGGTCCCTTCTCAGAAGCAGCAGAACAAAATCCAAACTTGGCAAAGAGCCACAGTATACAAAATCATGATAAGAGGCAAAGAGCCACATTCATTTTGCCTGAGAGTCGCATGGGGCTTGAGAGCCGCGTATTCGCTACCCCTGCATTAAAGTTTTGCTTTGCATGCAGGAGGCCCGTTTTGAGTATCTTTGCAGCATGGTCCAGTGAGCACTGCTGTGTTCAGCCTCCAAACCAAAACAAGCTCAAATAAAAACAAGCAAAAAAGAATAAAAATGGTTTACCAGGATAGCATTGACTTCAAACAAAATGGTAATTTTGATTAGATAATGCTAGGAGACTGTGTGTGTGTGTGTGTGTGTGTGTGTGTGTGTGTGTGTGCGCGCGTGTGTGTGTGTGTGCGCGCGTGTGTGTGTATTTGGTTGTTTGGGCCACACCCATCGGTGCTCAGGGGTTACTCCTGGCTCTGCACTCAGAAATTGCTCCTGGCAGGCTTGGGGGACCATAGGGTGCCAAGAATTGAGCCTGGGTCAGTCCTGGGTCAGTCCTGGGTCAGCAGCAAGCAAGGCAAATGCCCTACCCACTGTGCTATTTCTAGAAGACTCTTCATGTCATGAGAGATTGTTTGTCTCAAGGAAAGGCAACCTATAGTAACTGAATACAGTAAGCAGACACGTGGGAGAGGAGCAGGACATCTTTAATAGCATTGCAGATATCAAAGGAGACTATTGATTATTTGGGGGAGTACAATGTAGAAAAATACGTGTATAGCAGATGGAAGGACGTGGAAAAAGAGAAAGAGATGCAAATACCCTGGGCAAAGTCCTGGCAAAGATGGGCTTAGTAGTTTATGCCATGATCCCAATTAGCCCATGAATGAGATAGGGCAAAAATTCCTCAAAGATTCACAGGATGTCAGAATCCAAATATAATATTGCCTGGGAAAAATAACTTCCGAAAGCATAGTTGGCTGCAGGATAGCAAGATAGAAATGTAGTATGATATTGAAAAATGTGGGTATAGAATTCAAAGCAGGGATAAAGAAAAATAAAAGACCTACCTTTGACACATATAGCAGAGTTGTTTGCATTTTTGCCAGACCCAATACATTTTTCTTCAAAAGAATATATTGTGGGAGTTGGAGAGATGGCAGAACAGATAAGGCACCTACCTTGATACAGATACCCTAATTTAATCCCAGGAACTCACATGGTTCTCTGAGCACTATTATATGATGTCTGAGAGCAGATCAAGGAGTAAGCCCTAATGAATGAAGCCTTCCACTCCGAGACCGTATCTT
The DNA here is from genome assembly GCA_004027635.1 of Crocidura indochinensis. NCBI lineage: Eukaryota > Metazoa > Chordata > Mammalia > Eulipotyphla > Soricidae > Crocidura > Crocidura indochinensis. Next base: position 219 of record PVKC010044016.1, on the reverse strand, counting down.
CTACTTTTTATTAGCATGCTAATGTAAAATTTAAATGAGAATTTAGACATTCTTATAAAATTGATATCCTAATATAGCCTAATAAATGTCCTTAATAATTAAATAATATGTAATACCTAATTCATGTAAAGTATAAGTATATAATTTATAAAGAAATATATTTAACATGTATGCTATCTAGAAAGACCTCATGAAAGGGCAAAATTTGTTTTTTCTTTC
>PVKC010044015.1:0-11669 GCA_004027635.1 Crocidura indochinensis | reverse complement strand
TTACTCCTAGCTCTATGCTCAGAAATCGCCCCTGGCAGGCACAGGGGACCATATGGGATGCCGGGATTTGAACCATCGCCTTCTGTATGAAAGGCAAACGCCTTACCTCCATGCTATCTCTCCGGCCCCTAAAAAAATTTTTTTTTTTTGGTTTTTGGGCCACACCCATTTGACGCTCAGGAGTTATTCCTGGCTATGCGCTCAGAAATCGCTCCTGGCTTGGGGGGACCATATGGGACACCGGGGGATCGAACCGTGGTCCGTCCTACGCTAGCGCTTGCAAGGCAGACACCTTACCTCTAGTGCCACCTTTCCGGCCCCTAAAAAATTATTTTTATAATCTCTCATAGACAGCAAAGTAATTTCAAAGCCAACTGAGGTTTAAAACGAAACAAACAATAAAAGATCTAGGCTTTGATACAAAGGCATTGGTTTTGATGCAAGTCATTGATAGTGTAATATGTGGCCCAATAGCTAGTAGAATTTTGGAAAGATTATAGAACTTCAGGGAGTTTCAGCCATACTTGTTGGAACTGCCATGTACAGATGACCTGAACAATTAATTTTTTTGTTTTGTTTTGGGGTCATACATGGCAATGTTCAGAGGTTACTCCTGGCACTGCAGTCAGAAATCACTTCTGACTGGCTTAGGGGACCATATAGGATGCCTGGATCAAATCTGGGTTGGCACACACAGCCCAGGACACAGAAGGGCTGGTGATTGGGGGTTTACAGGGCCACTTCCAGAGTTTAGCCAGTAGAATTATATCTAGAAAATGGAAGGCTAGATGAGGACCACATTCAGCAATACTATGGGGAGAGGGGGTGTTCTAGGGGGTTTGCAGTGTTGGGACCAAGCTCAGGGCTTTAAACATGTCCTTTGACATTTGGTTTGCCTTCCTGGCCCGGGACAATGGATTATTTTTGTGGTGCCAGGGATTGAACCCAGAGTGTCATAATGCAAGGCTAGCTCTGTACAGCTGAGCCATATTCCTGGTCTCAAGAAAATTAATTTGGAGGGAGTATCTTCCCAATCAGTACTTACAGGCCCAGGAACCCCTCCTAGTGATTATCTACCAATACTAGATACCAGCATGGGCCTTATAGAACGAGAGATTACCTGGGCCTCCAAGGCTATACCAGGTGATTCTCAGGGAACTCTGTAGACCAGGGTTGAACTAGGATCTGCTCCATGCAAGGAAAGTGCCTTACTCACTGTGCTCACTCTCTGGCTTGACCTTTTTTTTTTTTTTTTTTTTTTTGGTTTTTGGATCACACCCGGCAGCGCCCAGGGGTTACTCCTGGCTCCATGCTCAGAAATTGCTCCTGGCAGGCACAGGGGACCATATGGGGCACCGGGATTCGAACCGATGACCTTTTGCATGAAAGGCAAACGCCTTACCTCCATGCTATCTCCCGGGCCCCCCAATTGACCTTTTTTTTTAATTGAGAGACGACTTCTATTTTATTCTTTCTTCTACTAATACCAACTCTGGAGAGTGACCTCTCCAGGATTATGTAATAATAAATTAATTAAAATCTAGGTCAGTCATTAATTATTTCAGTACTGTAAAGTATAGTATTAGAGCTTGTATTCCCCAAGAGTGTATGGTCTAGTTGAAAGGACAAAAAATAAGCAATTGTGGAGGAAAGATACGTTAGAGAGGATCAGGATTGACTCTTGAGTAACAAAATAAAACAATGGTGACTTAAGATATAAGCTTAATTCTTTTAGGAGTAAAAATCTAAGAAGATAGACCCAAACTTGTTTTTTATTTGGGAAAGGGGGCACACCCCACTGTATTCAGAGTTTATTCCTGGCTGTGCACTCAGGAATCACTCACTCCTGACAGACTTAGGGGGATGCTTGAGTTTGAACTTGGATTGGCCTCATGCAAGGCAAGTGCCCTACCTACTGTACTATTTCTCCAGCCCCAAGAAACAATTCATATTAGAAGCTAAATTATCATTTGACAGATTTTTTTGAGATTAGCTCAATGCATAAAGAATTTTTTGATGCCTTTTGTTTGCTGCTTATAGAAAATACGTATTTTTTTCCTGTAGTCTGGCAATGATCAAGGCTATTTTTCAGTGCTAACCTCACCTCTTGATAATAGGGATGCCCTTGTCCATTGTGTAATTTCTGGGAGAGACTTGAAGTTGGAGATTATTTTGAAGTGGTGAAATATGACTGGTTTTAAGTGTTCCTTTCCTTATTCATTTGAAGTTTGGACCTGTGTGTTTTGTTTTTATATTTTTTTAACTTTATTGATTTTTGGTTTCGGGCCACATTCGAAGGTGCTCAGGGGCTACTCCTGACTCTGCATTCAGAAATCATCACTGCCAGGCTGGGGTCCATATGGGATGCTGGGAATCAAACTGGGTCCCTCCTGGGTAGGCCACATGCAAGACAAATGTCCTACTGCTATGCTATCTCTCTGGCCCTTGTTTTTAGATGGAGTACTTAGCTTGAGGTGACAAGCTTGAGGTTAGCTTTTATTCTAGCAGAAGAAGTGTACTGAGAGGCTTTCCAGAGTCTTCCTAAGGGAGGGAGGAGGAGGAGGTGTAACAAAAGAAAAAAATTCAGTGAAATAAAAGATTATGTTCTGACAGTTCTCTACTATAAAAGGTATTACCTAGCCTTAGTTTAGAAATCACTTTGTTTACAATGCTAGGCTTCAAACCCATATACACATACATGCACTACATTCTGGTACTACATCCCTGGTAGAATTATATGTCAAAGTATATTCAAGTAAATTTTTGTTGTGTGCCAGAGTGAAAATACAATGTAGGGCACTTACCATACCTGGCACTGACTTGTGTTTGATCCCTATCATCACATATGGTACCCTGTGCACTATTAGGAATGATCTCTGAGTATTTAAACAGAAGTAATCCCTGAGTACCACAAGTTGCGGGTCCCTCCCAAAATGAAAACAAAACAAAAAACAAATCCTGTATTAAAATAACTTAGATTTTGAGTCTGGAGCGGTGGCACAAGTAGTAAGGCATCTGCCTTGCCAGCACTAGCCTAGGATGGTCCGCTAGTTTAAATTAATTTAATTAATTAAATTAATTTAATTCCCCGGTGTCCCATATGGTTCCCCAAGCCAGGAACGATTTTTGAACATATAGCCAGGAGTAAACCCTGAGCGTCATCGGGTGTGACCCCCAAAAAACAAAAATAAAATAAAATAACTTAGATTTTATTTTAATTTGAGAATGAATCAGTTGATAATTCATGAGACTAGTTAATTGAAGTAATAAATATTAAAAAGCACTAAACAATGAGCTTAGTTTATTTTGTATTATTCTTGGAAAAGTTGTGTTGGATAATAACAGGTAATCCTGAGAACTAATTGTTAGATATAGGATATAGCACTATAAAATGATACCTAAATCAACAAACTTTTAGGAACAGAGCTTTTTATATTAACTCAAAATGTACTTTTAGGCACCCACCCTTGAAAAAAGAAATTTGAGTGTTATGAACAAGATAACATGGATAGCATAAGGAAGTAACTAAGTGGTCTTTGTTTTTTGTTCTTTTTTTGATTTTTTTTGTTGTTGTTTTTTGTTTTTGTTTGTTTTGGGGTCTTATCTGGCTTAGCTCAGGGCTTACTCCTTCTGCTCCTGTCAGTGCTTGGTGCTCATGTCATGTGCAGTGCCAGAGATCTGAATTACTATTAACAGAGTGCAGGGCTAGCACCTTAATCCTGTGCTATTATCTCCAGAATTAAGCACATTTTTTGTTTTTGGTTTTGGGGTCATACCTGGCGGTGCTCAGGGGTTACTCCTGGCTGTCTACTCAGAAATATCTCCTGGCAGGCACGGGGGATCATATGGGACACCAGGATTTGAACCAACCACCTTTGGTCCTGGATCGGCTGCTTGCAAGGGAAACGCCACTGTGCTCTCTCCGGGCCCCTAAGCATATGTTTTAATTCATTTTTAAGAAATGCATCACATAGTTGACATAATTGGCCATAATACAGTTGTTTTCAGATAAGAGAGAGCAAAGTTAAATTTATTAAATAAAGAATAAAAAGAAAAGGAAGAGAAGAAAAATTAAAAAACAGAAAGAAATAAAAGTACGGTAACAAGCAAATTTGCAAAATTTAGTATATCTCTAATAAAATTTATTAATACAATGGCAGAAGGTTTAGTAAGCTCTTGTTAGCTGTATGTTAAATTGGTGTATTCCTATAGGGATGACAGCATTGAATAAATAAATTTGTCCAGAGATTCAAAGTATTCAGACTATTGCAGATACTGTTACTTTTGTGGGGCATGTTCTCAGCTGCCAGGTTTACAAGGAAAAAGGAGAATGTGGCAGAAGGGTGTCTGCATTCACTCCAAAAAATCCCTGGTGATATCAGCTCAAATACCAGCATACCTGAAGTTTGGTCAGATTGGTGTCTTGGGAGAAAAATCATAAAGGAGTGGTAAGGCAGGGTCATAGGCAAGGTGGTGGTTGTGGGTGATGATGCAGTATGCATGGTTTTGGCAGGGCCGAGTCTTGGCTTAATCTCTCCTCCCAATATTGCAATCTTGGAGGTCAGAGAGATAACACAGCAGTAGGGCATTTATCTTGCACACAGCAATCCTAGGACGGACCCAGGTCCTGTTCCCTGCATCCCATATGGTCCCCAAGCCTGCCAGAAGTGATTTCTGAGTGCAAAGTCAGAAGTAACTCCTGAGCACCACTGGGTATGGCCCCCTACAAGAAAATCAAGATTGCCATCTTTCTGCTGTGTGGCTGGTGTACCCATGGTGTTTCACAGCTTGGTTTACATCTCTTTTGAGAAAAGAGTCCATGGAGCTGGCCTGGTGCAAACATGGTAATTGTGTTTGTGGGCATTTATTTAGATGCTCTAAATAAATATGTAAGTAAAATTTGCCTGCACAGATATGCCTGTTCTCATACACTTGTATAACCATGGAAAAATTACTTAATTACTCTGGATCTCAGATTTCTCATATATAAAGAGTTGTATCACTGGAAGTCCTCCTACATTTCACTGTGGTGCTTGCACATTTTAAGAAGAGTGTTTGCCTGGGTCACATACATTGCACCAGGATCCCAAACAGTATCACTTCTAGACTGCTCAACATGCATTGGATTTAGGGGTCTTCCACTTGCTAAGCTGCATTTTGGCAACTGCATCCTGGCATCATATTTTAAGTTTATTGTTTGTGGACGAAACTGTGGTTCAAGGACTAGTGTCATGCTTTACATATGTGAAATCTTAGATTCAGATTAGATTCAATCACAGGCATGGCATAGCTACTTGAACACCACTAGGTAGAGTCTGGTACACCCTACCCAATACCACAATAGTGAAATAACAATCATAAATCATAAATCATAAAAAGTGTGTAGTTTTCTATATAACATGTATTGCCATTTTATTTATTTATTTATTTATTTATTTATTTATTTATTTATTTATTTTTCTGGTTTTTGGGTCACACCCGGCAGTGCTCAGGGGTTACTCCTGGCTCCATGCTCAGAAATTGCTCCTGGCAGGCACGGGGGACAATATGGGGCACCGGGATTTGAACCGATGACCTTTTGCATGAAAGGCAAATGCCTTACCTCCATGCTATCTCCCGGGCCCCTTATTTATTTATTTATTTATTTATTTATTTATTTATTTATTTTTGGTTTTTGGGCCACACCCAGTGACGCTCAGGGGTTACTCCTGGCTATGTGCTCAGAAGTCGCTCCTGGCTTGGGGGACCATATGGGAAACCGGGGGATCGAACTGCGGTCCGTCCTAGGCTAGCGCAGGCAAGGCAGGCACCTTACTTCCAGCGCCACCACCCGGCCCCCGCCTTTTTATTTTTTGTTTTGTTTGGTTTTGTTTTTTGTTTCTGGGTCACATGCGTTGGGGCTCAGGGGTTACTCCTAGCTCTGTGCTCAGAAATGAGGGACCATATGGGACGCTGGGATTTGATTCATGGTCTATCCTGAATCTGCCGTGTGCAATGCAAATGCCCTACCACTGTGCTATCTCTTGGCCCTATTGCTTTTTTAAATCTAGTCAAGCAATCTCTGCCTTTTGATTGGTGTTTTTCAGCTAATTTACATTTAATATATTTATTGAGATGGACATAAAGGCTATCATTTTATTATATTTCTGTTCCCCACTGTCATTTTCTTTCTTTTTCTGAGTCTAGAGTTTGTATATTTTATATTTTATAATTATACTATATTGGAGATATAATAAATGTGGACACTTTTTGCCAACACTTTATCAAAATACAAATATTTTTTTGTTTTCCAAGGCCACACTTGGCTATGCTCAGGGTTTGCTTCTGACAGCACTCGGGAATTATTCCTGGCAGGACTCCAGGAACCATCTGCAATACCAGAGATTGAACTCCAGTTAGCTGCATAAAAGGCAAGAGGCAAGCACCCTGAGTGCTCTACTGTCTCTCCGGTCCCTCATCAATGTTTTTCTACCCAGTCTCTCAGTCATCTTTTTATGAGTCACTAATACATATTATAAATACTGCCTGCTAATCAATTGTTACTTTGAAGATCTAGTCACTAATATGTGCATATTGTACTTTTTGATACTGTCCCATAAACTACTAGGACTTTTTCTTTTTTTTTCTTTGGCTTTGGTTTGGGGGGCCATATGCAGTGATGAACAAGTGTTACTCCTGGTTCTGCACTAAGGAATTACAACTGGCAGGACTGAGGGATCTGATGGGATACCAGCAATCAAACTGCATACAAAGCAAATGTTCTATCTGCTATCACTACTGCCATATCACTAGTTAAGTTTTGTTTGTTTGTTTTTTGGTTTTTGGGTCACACCTGGCAGTGCTCAAGGATCACTCCTGGCTCTATGCTCAGAAATCACTCCTGGCAGGCTCAGGGTACCACACGTCCTTCTGCATGCAAGGGAAACGCTCTATCTACATGCTATCTCTATGGCCCCATTTAATAACTTAAAACTAATATTAAATTTAAATGTTTATGCTCTCTACCTAGAAATGCAGTTTTCAAATCCACTGAGTTTTTGTTTGTTTGTTTGTGTTTGGTTTTGGGGCCACACCCTGTGGTACTCTGGTTATTCCTGGCAGGCTCTGGGGACCAGATGGGATGCTGGGGGTTGAACCTGGGTCAGCCACAAGCAAGGCAAATGTCCTACCCAGTGTGCTATCACTCTGACCCAGAATTTTTGTTTTAAATAGTTAATTGTTCTGTTCTAGAATTTTGATTTTTTTTTCATATATTTACTTCTTTTCTAGGTTTTAAATCTTTGGTACATTCTGTCTTGCAGATTTCCCCACATATCAACCTTAGATATATATACTCCCACTTTTTCTAGAAAGTCCATGTTCTCTCTTAAATACTTTTTCTCTTAAACACTTTTATTTCTCTCTTCCTCCTTATTTCTCTAAATAAATCTATTTCTGGGGTGCTGGAAAAATAGTAAAGCAAACAGAATGTTTTCTTGGTATGTGGCCAATCTACGTTCTTTAATACTCAATATGGTTCACAGGAGTGATTCCTGATTACAGAATAGTGAGTCCTGAGTACAGCTAGCTGAGTGTGACCCAAAACCAAAAAAACTATTTTTTTTTATTTTGGGGCCATACCCAATGACGCTCATGGATTACTCTTGGCTATGCGCTCAGAAATTTCTCCGGGCTTGGGGGACCATATGGGATGCCAAGGGATCCAACTTCGGTTTGTCCTAGTGTGTGCAAGGAAAACACCCTATTGCTGCCACACTGCTCCAGCCCCGAAAAAATTTTTTTTCAAAATTTTCCATTTTTCTCAAGGCACCACAACTTACAATACACATTAGTGATAGTTTTATGCCTACATTATTCAAAAAGTATACCAACTAACCAAGATTTCTCATTTTGTTACTCATTACCAGTTTATTTTCCTTTATTTCTTTGAGCATACTTATAATAGCTACTTTGGGGAGTAGGGGGCCTTTGGGTCCAACTGGCAGCACTTTGGGATAGTGCTCAAGGGACCATGTAGTGCCAGATATTGAACCTAGGCCTTCAGCCTATTGAGCTATATCTCCAGGCCATAATAGCTACTTGAAATCATAATCTAATCATTTAATATTTTGGGGTCAGTTATTTTATCTTTTGAGTCTACACCATATTTTTCTGTTTAATTATGTTCTAGCAATTTTGGATTGTATATCAAAATGTACATTATCCATTGTAGAAATTGTGGTTTCTGTTATTTTTTCTCAGAATACTGATTACTAAATTTTGTTTTGGACCACATCCAATGGTGTTCAGAGGGGCTACTCTCAACTCTGTGTTGGGACCAATCCCAGATGTTTGGGGATCCTATGGTGCTGAGTATAAAACCTGTGCTGGCCACATGCAAAGTATGCCTTGTATGCACTCAGCCCTTCCAACTCTCTCCTAATTCTTTGATGTATTGTTTTATCAAACAGATAACTTCAGACTCTGTCTCCTCCATGATAGTTAACAAGAGAATTCTGGGACTGGAGTGATAGCACAGTGGTAGAGTGTTTGCCTTGCACATGGCTGACCCAGGACCGATCCGGGTTTGATCCAGGGCATCTCACATGTTCCTCCAAGCCTGCCAGGAACGACTTCTGAACCCAGAGCCAGAAATAACCCTTGAGCACTGCTGGGTGTTGTCCAACACCCCCAAACCAGAATCTTTGTACAGTTTTTTTTTACCCTTTATTGGACTGCTTAGACACTGCTTTGTATATGTACATGGAAAGGGTCAGCAAGAACTTTTGGCTCAGTGTTTATCCAGAATTTAGGATTTGGGATGGGAGAGATAGTATAAGTTTTAAGGTGCTTGTCTTGCATGCACCTGGCCCTGACTCAAACACTGGCACCATATTTAGTCTCCTGGCCCTGCCATGAGTAATACCTGGGCATATAGCTAGGAATAAGCCTGAACACTCTCTTCTTACTCTAGTCCTAACCTATTTTTCTTCCCCTATTTTCTATCTAGTTATTCATGTTTAAATTAATGTGATTCATTTTCTCCTTCCTTAAAAAAATTAGGTTCATCTGGGACCAGAGCAATAGTATGACAAATAGGGTACTTGTATTTCATTTAGTCAACCATGGTTTGATCCTCGGCACCAGATACTATTCCCTGAGCCTGTCAAAATGAACCCTGAACACACAGTCAGGCATAAGCCTTCAGTATCACTGTATGTGACACCCCCCCAAAGTATATTCCTACTTCATGTTGCTTCTCTTTTTGGGGGGAGTCACACCCAGCAGTTCTCAGGGGTTACTCCTGGTTCTATGCTCAGAAATCACTCCTGGCAGGCTCAGGGGACCCTATGGAATGCCGGGATTCGAACCACTATCCTTCTGCTTGCAAGACAAATGCCTTACCTCCATACTATCTCTCCGGTTCCAACTCTTTTGTTTTGTTTTGTTTTGTTTGGTGGGGGGCACTCCCGGCGGTGCTCAGGGGTTACTCCTGGCTATCTGCTCAGAAATCGCTCCTGGCAGGCACGGGGGACCATATGGGACACCGGGATTCGAACCAACCACCTTAAGTTCTGGATTGGCTGCTTGCAAGGCAAACACTGCTGTGCTATCTCTTCGGGCCCACGGTTCCAACTCTTCTTTACTCACTATATATCCACTCTCCTGCTGAAATCTTTACCACTTTTCAGATCTCAGCACAAAATGTATCTGCCTTTTCCTTGAATCCTTTATTGATAACACCTAAGTATCCATGCCACTCATTGGACATTGAATTAGATACATTTGGGGTGAGAGGTGGGCCTTACTCAGCGATACTCAGGGCTTACTCCTGTCTCTGCACTCAGAAATTACTCCTGACAGTGAAACCGTATCTGAGGGATCAATTTAGGTCAGCTGTATGCAAAGCAGGGTCTACACCAGAGGTTACCCCTGGCCCTGCATTCAGAAATCACTCCTGGCTGACTCATGGGATCATATGGGATGCCGGGGATTGAACCTGGGTTAGCCGTGTGCAAGGCAAACACCCTATCTGCTGTGTATCATTTTGGTCCCATTAATTATTTAAACTTTAAGGAAGTTGTAATGAGAGAATAATTTTAATGTTAAATATATATAAATACTTAAACATGACAGAACACTGTAAACACTAAAATATACCTTTTTTTTTTTTTTTTTTGGTTTTTGGGTCACACTCAGCAGTGCTCAGGGGTTACTCCTGGCTCCATGCTCAGAAATTGCTCCTGGCAGGCATGGGGGACCATATGGGGCACCGGGATTCGAACCGGTGACCTTTTGCATGAAAGGCAAATGCTTTACCTCCATGCTATCTCCCGGGCCCCAAATATACCTATTTTTATTATTTTTATTATCTGATATCAGTATTGATCTTTGCTCTTTCCAGTCCACCTTTTGCTGATTATTATTTCTATTTTTAGACTCAAAGACTTGTAGAATCATAGAACTGGAAAATATTTAAGGTCATCTGATAAAAATTCCTTTTTTATTCCAGTCAGTTACTGAGCTTGAGCAGATTTAAGACTTTCTGTTTGATAAGTGTACCTCAACCAAGTGAACAATAGACAGTGTCCCTGCAAATAATTCTTTGTCCAAAATCTTCATACTACTAAAGCTTTAGGAATCCTATCCTGTAGGCAGTTCTGCCTTTTATTTTACCTTCATTAGAAGAGACCCACCTGCTTCCTTGATGTTCTGAAGTCACAGATATGTTTTAATGTCAGATATGCTTGTCCTTTGGTATTTCTTCTCTTTGTATTTCGTTTTGAGAAAAAAAATTTAAGAAGCTAAAAATAGGCAGGCAAAAATACATTTTTTAGAAATACTTGTCTCATTACACATAGCTTTAAAATTGGGGGAAATTATATAAATTATTATAAAAATTATAAAATTACAAAAATTATTTGGAGGGAGCAGTTACAAATTGAAGTGAAAGGTTTCTTGTTACCAGCAAGAGTGGGTGAAAGGAGAGAAGGCAGTTCTCACTCTGCTCTGCCCTCCCTAGCTGCCTCCCTTATTTTCCCTGTTTCCCAGGCTAGAAGTATCCACTCTGAGAATGGCTTCTGGTGAATATGGTCAGCACTTAGGCTTAGAAGAAGTCATTCCTTTTCCTATTATAGCAAGAGAGAAGAGCTGTGATCCACTTTTCAAGTTGCCTGAAGGACTATGTGAAAGTCCCAGTCTGCAGTTGGATGAAAATTGCAGACAGTGGGATGCTTTGTCATGAGTTTGTAGATATCATCCTTTTCTTTTCCCTCACTGGCTTTTTTTTCTTCCCCGAGTACAAGCCACATGATAATGTCTTTGTTCCAGAAGCCATTTTTATCCTTATATAGTCTTTGAACTAGAAAGTATATATATATTTTTCTGAATAACTGAGATTCAAGATCTTTGAGACTATAGTTCACAGTTGACTTTGAGTAGCACAAGTGCTTACACAAAGGGACTTAAATCTCTGTGAAACTTAGGTGTCTTGAGTTAGTCTAACATAGTTTATTTACATATTTTATGTCTTGCCATTCTTTTCAGCAAGAAAATATTTAAGTACTATTGGCCCTAACTTAATAGCATATTTTAATAATGTATTTAAATTTTTTGAGGGTCAGACTATAAAATGCAATACATTTAGATTTTTCTGAAATCAGATTTCTTTGTGTGTGTGTGTGTGTGTG
>PVKC010044014.1:0-11663 GCA_004027635.1 Crocidura indochinensis | reverse complement strand
AGAAGTAACTCCTGAGTATCACAGGGTATGCCCACAAAACAAATAAACAAACAAAAAAAAGATCAAGCCTATTGAACTGAAGCAATAGTACAGTGGGTAGGGCATTTGCCTTGTGCATAGCTGACCCAAGTTCGATTCCCATTATCCCATATGGTTCCTAAGCCTGCCAGCATTAATTCTGAACACAGGTCTAGAAGTAACCCCTGAGCACGGTAGGATGTGGCCCAAAACCCATTAAAAAAAAGAATAATCATGCATGGTTTAATGACAAGGATACTTTCTGAGGAATGATTTTTTAGTCATTGTGTAAACACTGTAGAGATATGAGGGTGCCATGGTAAGATGTGAGGACATTGTGACAACGATGATGTTAGGAGGCATTTTGGGACCACCAGTATGGCTGGCCAAAAAGTCATATAGTACCTGATTGTGCTTCTGATAGTCACACTTGAATAAAACACAGAGCTTCAAGCAAAGTATCACAAAGCGAAAGACACCCGCAAATTGAAATTTGCATTTGTGAAGCCCTGAATAAAGCAGGCACTGTTTCTAGGCTGTTTGCCTTGCCTATGCAGATCCAGGTTTGATCCCAAACGTCCCATATAGTTCCCTGAGCAGTGTCAGGAATGACCTCTGAGTGTAGAGTCAGGAGTAACCCCTGAGCTCCGCCTGAAGTGCCACCCCAAAATAAAGCAAGTACTGTTTCTAGATACCCTTCACAAGAGTTACCTGATGAGGCCCTAATTCTACAGAAATCATGTATAGTAAGTATTACTAGGTCTAAAGCTACACAGCGGGTAGTTTGTTTCCCTTGCACACAGCCAACCAGGGTTTGAAAGCAGGCATCTCATCTGATTCTGCGATACTGCCAGGAATAATTTCTGAATGCAGAGCCAGGAGTAATCTCTGAGCACAGCCAGACATGGTCCAAAAACAAGCAAGCAAAAAAGAAATATTACCAACCAGGGATTCACCCCATTTGTCTTGGTGTCCAGGGTTCTATTGAGTAGCAATAACAAATTTGCATTACTCATGCAATTGATCTTACTATTTATTCTCCCCAGAAAAAAGAGCATAAACAAACAAAAAGATCAAGCCTATTGAGCTGAAGCAATAGTACAGTGGGTAGGGCATTTGCCTTGCGCACAGCTGACCCAAGTTAGATTCTCTTTGTGATTCCTAAACCTGCCAGCATTAATTCTGAACACACCATGCCTCAAGTCTGCTAGGAGCTGAAAACATTCTTAGTGGGAAGAAGGCAGGATTTTTTAAAATACATTATCATTATTTAAACACCTTGATTACAAATAATTGTAGTTGGGTTTCTGTCATGTAAATAACAACCCCCCCCCCTTTTACCAGTGCAATATCCCTTATCACCAATGTCCCGAAGGCAGGATTTGTAAGAGTCTGAACTTGACTCCCAAGAGCTGATCAACTCCAATTCCCTGAAGACAGGCCTTTCTTTGGAATTCAGGATTTGAAGAACCAGACCTGATCCACTGTCAATGACATAATCTGAAATGTTTTGTTTACTTATTGTTAACTTCGGTGTTTTTCCCACTGCTGTACTCTTAGCAATTAGCCTTGTGCCTGGCACAGACACTCAATAGATATTTGCTAGGGAAGAAATGAGTAATGGAACAGTTGAATAAGTATTTACATTAAATTCCCATTACTTCAGCTGTTTATAAGGATTTTGCCATGCTTATATACCTTGAAAGCTTGTAAGACAGTTATTAAGCATATTCTCAGTGAAAAACAATCCCCTAGAGTTAGGTCCTTATTAGCATAAAATTCCAAGCATTGCCTCAAGCAATTTTTTAATTTCATAATTATTTGACTTGGCATAAAAATTCTATCTAAATATGTCAGGTTTTAAAAAATACATTTGGCTTGGTAATGAATCTCACTTTATTGCACAGCCTGCCATTCTTAAATTATGGTAATAATTCATCTATAATGTTTTACTGAAACATTTATGAATTTCTTTAACTTACATTTCAGTAGCATTTTAATCTTTTGAACTGCAGGATAGGAAAATATCTTTTTATCTTACATCATAATTTCTCACATTGTATTTCAGTGGAGAGAAAAAAAGCCAAAAATAAATAAAGTAGCTTTCCAATTAAGAACTTTTCTGTTTGATGAGAGGAGTGTTTTATACTACCACATGCTTAGCTTTTGCCATCTGCTCTACTCACCAATTACAAATGACAGGTGAACAATTCACAAATATGTAAAAGATAAAAATGATTTAAATGTCCTAATACATTTCTCTCTATCTAAAAATGCTTAGAAGACATGATTGTGGAACCATTTTTAAAATGAACTGTTCCTTCATGACAGAACACTCTGTTTCCAGAAATAAAAGATTTCCTAAAGCTAATATGATGCTGGGTATACACTGAAAAGACCTTATGCCAGGGTTAGTGACACTAAGACTAACATCTTTTCAGCAGCAATGACTTTGTGTTCATCTCAAGTCTGTGTTTTCAAGCGAAAGAGATTATTGAAGGCAATGGGGGGAGAGTGTGAAGCTATACATAAGCTCTGTAGACTTGTCCGTTCATCATCATCATCATTGTCATCCTCATTGTCATTCTTTCTGTTGTAAATCATTCTTGCTTTGATCAATGCATTTAAGTCCTAAGGGAAGTTCTATTCTCCTGATTTCACAGTTTTCCTGTTTAGACAAGTGATTTGAGTCCCTCATCATTGGAAGAATCATTATTCTGCCCTGCTAAGTCAAATACTGTCAGTCAATTCTGAGTTGACTCTGTATTTTGGCAATAATGGTGGATTAAAAAATCTTAGTCTGTTTAGGATCCAGTACATAGAATACATGTCTATAGTGAGGTAAGGGGGCATAAAATGTATCTTCTAAATGAAATGTTGTACCCACAGGACATATGTTGGGCAAACCAGACCATATGATATTGTCAGCAAAGTCTCACAGGATTGTTGTGAGGAGGGAGTGGGAACCCTCCTGAGGGAATCAATGTTCCTCTATCCTTAAAGACTTCGAGCAACACTTCTATTTTTGTTTGTTTGTTTTTGTTTTGGGGCCACACCCGGTGACGCTCAGGGGGTTACTCCTGGCTATGTGCTCAGAAGTCGCTCCTGGCTTGGGGGACCATATGGGAACCGGGGGATCGAACCGAGGTCCGTCCTAGGATAGCGCAGACAAGGCAGGCACCTTACCTGCAGTGCCACCGCCCGGCCCCTCGAGCAACACTTCTAGGAAACTTTTCTAGGGAACTTTTCTACTACATCACAAAAAGAAAGCCTTTCAGGTAGATTGTATTAGCATCCTTATTCTCTTGATTCTAAAGGCATTCCCAGATCAGGAGATTTGCTGTTGGAGAACCATAAATGCCTTTGGCAGACCAATCATGCTATCAAGCAAGGAAAACAATGTTTTTAGGCAGATCAAGTAAATTTTTCAGAAACTGAAGAAAGAGATAATTCAGTGAGAGGAAAATTCAGAAAGAGGACTGAGAACTTTACCAGAAGTGGACTATGATTTTCAAAGAACAAAGGACCCCAAGCTCCCTTCCTATGTGTGTGAACTCATTTATTTCCTGGAGCTGCCTAACAAAGCCGAAGGAGCAGAAATATATTGTCTCACAGTTCAGTAGGTTACAAGTCTAAAAAAATAAGTATTTGTATTACGGTCACCTGAAGCTTAAAGAAAAAAGAATTTTAGAGTGTGATAACTGTTGGCCATCTTTACCTTGCTTAGCTTCTCACTCTGTACTGTACATCTGTCATTTGCCGATTGTTGTGCAGGTGTCTTTCCGAGTATGGTCACATTTTAACTAATCTCCTTTGCAAAAATATTATTTTACAAATCTGTCATATTCCAAAGTTTTCTGTGACCATAAATTTGGGGGTGGATAATTTTGAAATAAACAAAGTATTATATTAATTAATAAATAGCTGGTTAGTTTAAAAATGGTTCATTTTGATCCCAGAAATTCTAATATGTTTAGATTTTTTTTTTTTAGTTTTGGGTCATATCTGGCAGCGCTCAGGGGTTACTCCTGGCTCTATGCTCAGAAATTGCCCCAGAAAGCTCGAGGGACCATATGGGATACATGGATTCTAACCATCATCCTTCTGCATGCAAGGCAAACGTCTTACCTCTGTGCTATCTCTCTGGCCCCTATGTTTAGATTCTTAAGGTCTTAAAAAATCAACTTCCTCCCCACTACACACAGAGACTGGGACAACATAGTTAAGCACCATCTGATGCTGAATTCTAATTCTGAGCAATACTGTGTCCTCATAGAATTTTATAGATAGGTTCTCATATATGAACAAAGAAACATCCAATGCTAAGAATTACTTTCACATATTATATCACTTAATCTTTACAATAACTATGAACTAGGTAAGATTTGGTCCTACTTCTCTCTAAATAGTTTGTTTTAAGAGAAAGAGCCCAGTTTCACTGAGCTCATTTATTCCCAAGATCTCAGAAATAAAGAGGATGCATATCAAAAGAGTAGAAGTTGGGGGCCAGAGAGATAATATAGAACTTAAGGTGCTTGCTTATCTTGCACACATTAGACTTTAGTTTGATCCTTCACACTGTATTATATATATTATCTTGAGCACCACCAGGAGTTTAGAAATTCTTTAGAAACACTGAGCCAAAAATAAGCCCTGATCACCACTGGGTATGGCCCTAAAACCCCAAAATATAAACAACACAAAAATCCATAAGAATTAAGGTGGACTTGATTTCTAGAGTGTAACAAATTATCTTACATTCATTTTATATTACTATATTTTAGGTCAAGATTTAATGATTCTGTTGTTCTTCTGGAGTCTATGAAAGGCCAAAGCCTTCACTCTCAACTGACATCCACTCTCTTGTCCAGGCGAGTGCAGTATAAATTATATTTTAAGCCTCTTCCAATGCAGCTTTATTACAAAGGCCTCACTGCTGAATATGAAGCACCAGAGAAAGAGAGCCTGAGAATATAGGAAATCATATTTTGGTAGGCAAAAACAAAACATTTTCTCCATAGGTGTCCTGGAAGTCAAGAGTCCAGGGTTATTGGGCGCATAGCCAGACTTAATTCCAACTGATGAAAATTAAGATATAATGGAGATAGGATATATAACCACAGAAGTAACCACGGAAGTGTAAGGGCAACAGAGGGTGTTGGAGTCCAGTCAAAATCCAATATCAGCATTCCTGATATGATCATCCATGAGAACTTTCCAGAAATTAAGGTAATACCTTTAGAAACATCTTCCTGAATAGCATGGAGCCTGGCCCACATACCCATATGGACCCTAACAGTTCCCAATATAATTGTTACAATTAGAACAAGTGCAGGCAAATACCCTTGTTTTTCTTATGCAAGTATTTGGCTTCCATCTCTTTAAGTGGCTTTTCAATCTCTTTACATCAGGCAAATGCCCTTGGTTTTCTTATGCTAATATTTGTCTTCCATCTCTTTGTAGTAAGAGCATCTTTAGTTTGGTTCCCATTCTTTTAGCTTTGGTTCCCCCATTTTTTGAACCTTCATGATTAAATAACCTTTGATAGTCACCTGGACCTATTCACAGAGTCCAGAGATAGCATAGTTTATAAAACTCAGGAGTCCTAATATAGATGTTATTTGATTACCATTAAGTAGCTCGTCTCATTTCTTTTTAGGCTCTATGCACTAAATACCCCCCATTGCTGAACAATAAACACAGAAGGGAGAGAACTAGAAAAAGTATTGGAAAGGGCATAAAAAGACAAGTTTGTAGTCTCTAATAGGTTGGAGTATGTACATAGCCAACAGCTGTGAAGGAGCTGTCCTAGGTACTATGGTTGAAGGGTAAGGATACCATGGTAAACTACATGGTATGATGACATTGCAAACCTGGAGCATGTAAATATTTATACTTTTGTAAACAGTGTTACATCAATTTAAATATTAAAATTCTATACTAAGATTTTTTTTGTCTTTGGGTCAGACCCGACAGCGCTCAGAGGTTACTCCTGGTTCTATGCTCAGAAATCACTCCTGGAAGCCTCGGGTGACCATATGGGTTGCCTGGATTTGAACCGCCATCCTTCTGCATGCAAGGCGAATGCCCTACCTCCATGCTAACCCTCTAGCCCCTACACTAAGTTTTTTTTTTTAAAGGAGCCAGCACAGCTCCTGAAGAATGCTTTTACCCCATCAGCTCAGAATGGGAAGGCAGTCCCAACTGACTATAGAAAATAGAAACTATAGAACTAAGTATTGGCACATTGTCACATTCTCAGTGACGAGAACAGTGGTAGTTCTGGAACAGTACATTATGGTCTCAGCTGCACTCTGTCTTTACAGAATGTTGCACCTCACAAAGTTTATGGAATGATGTTGCATATAATTTCTTTAAACCTTTCAAACAAGATTGCAAAAGTAGCTTTCTTTAAAGTGTGGAGTGAAAATGTTCTCTAAGTCATAGTCGATGTAGTTTCTAAGGTCATTATACTAGCTCAGTTTGACTTGTTACATGACTCATAGGAAAAGTAGATCAAATCTAGGAAGTTCAAATCATTTCTTTCTATATTTGGACTTAGCGGTGGCTTTTAGACTTGACTTTGTAAAAGATTATGTTAAAATAGTTTCAAAGTACTTAAGAAATAGACATATAATGTCATAAGGACCTTTGGGGCTATTTTTACGTGTAGTCATAGAATTTCTTACCAAAATATTTTGGAAGGCAGAACAATAATCCACAGATGGATTGATGGAAGCTTTGGACTCCTCCTCTTTTAAGCAATATATTTAGAGAAAGTCAAGCTTCCCAGGTTCAGAGTCAAACTCTTCAGTAACTAAATAAACTTACTAAGCAAAACTACATGAACGGGGCCGGCGAGGTGGCGCTAGAGCTAAGGTGTCTGCCTTGCAAATGCTAGCCAAGGAAGGACCACTGTTCAATTGCCTGGCGTCCCATATGGTCCCCCCAATTTCTGAGCCCTTAGTCAGGAGTAACTCCTGAGCATCAAATGGGTGTGGCCTAAAAAAAAAACCTACATGAACATCTTTGTGTCTTTGAAGTCTTTTCTATTAAATACTTATAATGAAGTTGACTTTTCAAACTGTGCCTCCTGGTCCCCAAACCTTATGTAAATGTTCATTCTAACTATTATCTTTGGAAATTGTGGTAACCTGGGACTAAGAACTAGTATACCAGTTCCCTATATTGGATTCCCAGACCATGAAAAACCAAAAGTGTCACCAATTGTGTCTTTGGCTACCTACAGCATTGTCAGGGGTGTACAAAGAGCAGAATCCTTAGACCCTTGCACTGAACCATGACCCTGTTTGCCAATAATTGTCTGTGGACTCATTGGACCTCCAGAGCACCATTTGGGAGCCCACCATCACCACCAAAAAAGTAGAAACTGGTAGACTAACAAACAACCCAAGGCTGAACCCTTTATGAGTTTGGAAATAATAAAGCAATCAATGCCAGAGTCACACAGACAGAGATCAAGTAAGGGTTTGACTATTAACAGAAAATGGACTCAGGAGCTGAGGGTACTACAGTTAATCTGGATGTAGAAATATCACCTATGTCGCTAGCACAGCTGTGCCATCTTAGACCTTGTCACATGGAGGGACCAAGAATACAGTGTCTCCTATGGAGGGACCAGAATAACAAAAAACAAAAAACAAAAAAACGGAATCTCAAGAGAGACCCCAAAAATGCTTTGTTTCCTTTGGTAAAGGAGCATATTATTTAGGGTATTTCTTGCCATGAAGAAAGAGAGAGGAATTAGAAATTGGATAATCCTTACCTATAGTTATCTCTCTCTTGAAAAGTGGAATGAAGATTGTGAAAAATCCATTATGGTGATGAATAAATGCATGTCTATGTAAAAGCCAATGAAGTTTATAATTAGATAAGTCAATTGCATGATATGTTAACCAAATCTCCATAAACATAAAATTACGTTACGTATATAATCAACTTGCACAAGTTATTTAAATGAAGTTAATTTTAAAACATAAACTAACAAGATTTTTTTCAAACAGAAATAATCTGTATTATCATATTTATCAATGCAGTAATATTTATAATTCTAAATCTCTCCACAAAGAAAACATCATTCCCAGATATAGTCAATTGCATATTCAACCAAACATTAAAAAAAGCATACATTGTTTCATATCCTCTAGGAAAGAGTAGAGGAAGAAAAAGTTCTTAATCTAATGGAATGAGAACCTTCAACCTCTGTCAACCTACCATCCACTGGAGAATAAAACAAATAAACACAGAAGGATACAAACAAATACACAGGACTATCTAAGTTTTAGAGTTGCCTGGGGAACCTTCAGTGAGAGCACAGGCTGGCTATTTATTTGAAACAAATTGCTCCTGACCCTGAATCCCAACATGGGAGTTATTTTTTAACCTCCAACAAAGTTACAGTGAATTGTGTGATTTCATTCTTCTTTGAAACTGCATATTATTCCACTGTGTATAAATGTCACACCTTCATTATTGGCTCATTTCTTGTTGGACATCTAAGCTGATTATGTATCTTTATCTGCTGGTGGAAGTTTGGGTTGTTTCCAGATGTTGACTATTGAAAATAATACTGCAATAAATATATGTGTGCATATTACTTTATCAAGGTAGTTTTTTTGTATTCTTGGAATAAATGCCAAAGACTAAAATTACTATAGTATATGGTAGTTTCATTTTCAACTTAATGAAACATCTTAACACATAATCTATTATCTGAAAAATGAACACTAACAATTACAGTAATTTTTAACTTTGTAAAATGTTAAATCTGATGCACACTTTACTATGAAAATTTAGTTCAATTGTAAGGATAAAAAGGAAATTGTTATTTTTTGTAGCATGCCTGCAGCTAACTCGAGGGACCTCCCGGTCATTAAAGCAAGCAGAATTATTTTTCCTTCAAATACATGGTCTGTTGATTCCCTTCAACTTTGGCTTGCATATTAAAACCACTGACATCTGAAAGGGCATGATCTATGCTTACAAAACAATATACATATTGTTCTCCCTAAATCAAACTATAACTGAATCACAGAGGAAACCATTCAGTCTTACTCACTTTTGAATTGTTTCACAAATTTGTTCAGGGTTTCTTAGGACACTGGAGTAGTATAAATTTCTAAATGTGACAAAATCAGACCAAAATAATACACTAGAAAAAAAATCCTGCTTAGTTTTACTGTACAACAGGCAATATTCATTTCCTCCTATTCCTAAGACCAAAAGTTACTTTTGTAACAAGTAGATGTAGAATTAGTATGCCTCACTTTCAGAATTTGTCCTAATGCTCAGACTGTTCAATAGCAATTATTTTTAATATAATTCTTATTTTAATCATAGTGGCTTACATATTGTTCACAGTAATATTCCAGGTACATATATTAACATTGAATCGGGGGAATTCCCATCACCGAATTGTCCTCCCTCCACCTCTGTTCCCATCCTGCCTCCCATATCCTCCACCCTCATCCTGGGGGCTGCTAGAATGAGTGGTCCCCTCTGTGTCTAGTTTATTACTTAGTGATCTTATAACTATTTTGTCTTGGTACCTCCATTACTTCCCCCTCTGATTGTGAGACGGAACTAGATAGTTCAAGTTATGTGTTTTGTTTGAGGAAGAGAAAAGTAATAAATGGGGTAAAACTCAACTACTCCGACAATGGACAGAGTCCTTCTAGAAGTTTTCATCCTCGGTTTGAGAGATGAAGGGGAAAAAAGAAGGTGAAACACCACAACAGTTCAAAAAGAAGTATCAAATAAGATATCCAGTGAGCACTGTAGCAATAAAGATATGTACCACAAAATTGCCATGGTCTTGAGATAAAAGATATGACAGAGTACAAAAAGGAAGAAGAGAAAAGAAGAAAGAAAAGGAAAAAAAAGATTATTTTGTGATTTTTGTCTCTTTTTTTCCCTCCTGCGTAGGCACAGTAAATATTTGGGACCATTCGAAAAGGGAATGCCCTTGGCCTAAGAGCTACAGGGTTTCTCCACCCTTGGAATATATTGTCATGGGATTATCTATAGACTCCTTTCAAGTTCATTTACTCTCCCCTTGGTGCTTTTGTGGTGTATGAAAGACATCTGCTCTAATCTGGATGATCAAATCAGACCTCTATATCTAGAGATCTCAGTCTCTGCCCAGGTCAAGGAATGGAACTTACAATGAAGTCTTTAAATGACACAGTTCTTCACAACAGGTACAGGAACCAAATCCCATCCGGGACATCCTGAATACTGCTCGAACACCAACCTGTGCCAGTTCTAATATGATATTCTGACAACGAGGAAATTGGGAGCAAATGGACCTAAGAACAGTTTATCCTACCTCACCAACTAACGATAAGACAAAATCAGAAGACTTGTCACACTTTGGGCTGTGCAAAAGCCAAGAACGTGATCTACAGATGACTGGCGGATAGAACCATGACCAGGCAATATGTATTCTGGGACCAACAAGTAAACCCTAGTCTAGGGTTTGTTCTACGACCTGCACAACAACCATGATCTCTAATCCAGAGACCTGACTGAGGCAATTGAATTGCAACTGAATGGGTCTTCTGGAAACATAACAAAAGACGATATCCCAGGCTCCATCCGAGGTTCAGTGCAAGGGCCAAGACCACCAACCGCAGAAGACAGATTAAAATGACACTGAGGGTGGCGCGGCTTCCTAGGCCGTTGCAGGAGACGCCACTATAGGTGTGCGTCTGTTGCCTGTGGCGCTGAGAAGACGGGGTGGCTTGGGCGAGGGTGGAGATGACCTCTGCTGAGGGATGTGAGTGGCGCCGAAGCCCTCAGCCAGGCACCAGGCAGGTGGACAGGCGGCCCTGGCCCAGCCGGGCACCGCAGCCCCCGGGACGCTGCACACAGACTTTGGGCGGCCCGAGGCAGAAGGGTTCAGAGACCCGAAGGAGCAAGATGTGAACTGTTGGTCTTGTGTAGCAGCAAAGTGGCCCTTCCTCATCGATGGTGGGTCTACACTGCCGGCTGCGGCTCCTGCTCACTGGAGTGAACTGCAAGACAAATGATTTGAAAAAGAACTACATGGGAATGGCTTGCCTTACAATGACAGAAATGGAAGAAACATCATTACCTATACATCAGAATGGTAATATTCC
Source organism: Crocidura indochinensis (assembly GCA_004027635.1). NCBI lineage: Eukaryota > Metazoa > Chordata > Mammalia > Eulipotyphla > Soricidae > Crocidura > Crocidura indochinensis. Next base: position 504 of record PVKC010044014.1, on the reverse strand, counting down.
TGGCAATGCTAATACTGTGACACAAATAGATCCAGTTTTACAAGTGTGTCTTTATCACTCGTTTGGAAAAGCTGAGGGAGATTACTTGAAGTTTCCAACTGGGGAATATGTTGCTGAAGAAATTTGTATTGCTGCTTCTAAAGCTTGTGTGGCGACATGATTTTGTGCATGGATGGATCAAAGTACCCGTGACTCATGAAACACAGGAAGAATGTCTTGGCATGGCAGTGTTAGATATGAGAATAGCCAAAGAAAAAGATCAAACCCCACTGGATGTCTATAACTCTATCAGGAAATTGAACTACTCTCACTAAGAGAAGCTTTGTCTTTTGTGTCATTAATTGATGGATATTATAGATTAACTGCAGATGCACATCATTATCTTTGTAAGGAAGTTGCACCTCCATTGGTTCTTGAGAATATAAAAGCAATTGTCATGGCCCAATTTCATTTATTTCACTGGAATCTTCTCTCATCTGGTTCTTGTTCGGTAGAAAGGCATAG
>PVKC010044013.1:0-11667 GCA_004027635.1 Crocidura indochinensis | reverse complement strand
GGATAGTAATTTCCCATTTTAATGTGCCTATGCAAAAAGGAACAATGCCACGTGGTGTTAATGGCGAATATGGGGAGCACAAGAACAAGTCCAACAAACTCAATGACATGGTTCAATCAAAAGCATTAACTGGGGGATTCTATCACCAGAATTACTTATTGAACAACTCATAAAGAGAAGAAAAAAAGTGGTTAGAACCATCTTTGTCAAGAAATATTTAGTAAGATTTATAGATGTAAAGGGGAAAAAAAGAGAATATTCGAAAGAAATTTGTGTCCATTGAATCTCTTTTGAAATAGTTCAGGGTTGTTAAACACAATACATGGTGTTGGTCTGTGATTAGGATTGTGAAGCACTGAAGTTAAAAAGAGTAATGTGGGTTAGTGGTGTTTGGGACGGTAAGAGTAAAGGAGTAAAAAATAAGCTTTGTAGGGGAGTAGGAAAGGGCAGAATACAAGTAGACATTCCGGATACACAAACAATACCATAAGGATGGGGAATATTCTTAATATATGAAGTACACGCAGGGGTAATAGCCCCTGCGCAGTTTCCACCCCAGAAGGCCTGGAGGCCGGGGGCCGAAGAGGGGACAGCTAGGAGCCTATCAAGGCCCCCAGCACACCCAAGTTAGAGAGAAGGCCTTCCACATGGGACTTCCCCAAACCCCATGCTGGGTAGACCCTGCCTCTAGCTCAAGAAAGGATAGACAGAGAGCCAGAAGCCAGGATCCGCCCACTCCACACCCTGGGCTCTTCCCACCCCAGAGCTAGGGGAAGGGCAGGGAAAGCTTGGGACCCCATCTAGGAGGGGACACCCCCCCCAACCCACCTGGTCTGGCCGCCTGGGCTGCCACCCCAGAAGGCCTGGAGGCTGGGGGCCGAAGAGGGGACAGCTAGAAGCCTATCAAGGCCCCCAGCACACCCAAGTTAGAGACAAGGCCTTCCACATGGGGCTTCCCGGAACCCCATGCTGGGTAGACCCTGCCTCTAGCTCAAGAAAGGATAGACAGAGAGCCTAAAGGTTTTATTTTTATAGCACAAAAAAATAATTTCCTGGCAAAGGCCAATTACCTTCTGCTGTATGTAAATAATAAGACATTGTATGTATTTGGTCAGTGTCCAAATGCTGGATTAGGAGCTACAAGTTTCAGTTTTCCATTCCATCTCTGTAGAGTCATGTGATCATGTTCTAACTAATGAAGTGTGAGCAGGCAGATAACTGCCCCTTCCAGATGAAATCCTTTCAAAAGAAAAATGCTTGGACTCTGCCTCCCTTTCTTTCTAATCCACGTGGGCTCAAATTCACAGATGTAATGCAGAAGTTGAGTCACTATCGACCATACAGACTAAACCCTAAGGCAATGCAGAACAGTGAGATAGAACAAGATTAATCAAGTCCCTGGATAATAGTACCACAAAATAGATGTACTTTAATACCATAAGCCGTTGGCCAACACCGGATTCCTTTGAGAGGGGAATAACTCTCTTCTCTGAGCCATAATATTTTGAAGCTTCCTCATTATAGCGAGTTAACCTGTACTAGAACTAAGTAAATGTAACACAAAAGATAAATACTACCCAAAGAGAAAATGGAAATGGTCTCACTGCAATTAACAAATAAGATCTGGTCATTTGGCTAAAAGTCACGTTTTACTAAATCAACACAGGGAAAAGTGAGTATTTCTGTGTCTACTGGGGGAAATTAATATAGGAAGAAAAGAGAAAAGGGAGTACCTGCTTTAGGAAAGTGATAAGGAAGAATAAGTCTGAAAAAAACAGAGCACACAGGGTTGCTTCCCAATTCTGTTGTAATCAGAAATATTTGAGTCACTAGCAAAGAACAGGAATTGTTCCTAGTTTTCCTGAGATCTGCCATTAGTGATCTCTGAGCAGAAGCCATGAGTAAGCCTCAAGCACTGCTGCCTGTAGCCCCAATCTAAGCAAAAAATGCATCAAGTAACTCATTCAGGCTTTGGAATGGATGTGGGTTTAAGGTGAATGGAGATCACTCATTTGACAGATGCAGATTTTAGACCCAGGATTTTCTTACATTGCGATCTGTAGTGGTCTGCTGTGGATTATATATACAGAGGTGTGGTGTACAAGGGATTTCTGATTACTTCCTGACATGGACAGTTTGGTGTGATGCCAGAGGCAAGTGGCAGAGCTTCTTCCCATGGTTTCCCTGACAGATGCTTCTCTGGAGGTTGCTTGGCTGGGACTATCACTAGTGAGAACAACTAGACTTCAGTTTGCAATTTACTAGAAGGACATCATGTTTTCCTTTTCTGCCTGCTTTTAAACCACCCAGCAGATTGAATATTCACAAATATGTCAGAAACAAGTAGCTTAATATGTAGTACTGTGAATTATTTCATGGTTGCTTCTTTTAACCATTTACTTGTCTAAGTAACCAACATAAACTAAGAAATTTTTCCTGTGAAAATTTCCTTAAATATAAAGTTGAGGGGCAGAAATCAGGACTGGTTTTTAAAAATGTTCGAGTTAAGGGAATGCTTGTAATGCCAAGAGGTTACTGGAAAGGAAATATATGCCAAGATGGAACTTTTGTTATAACCAAGAACAAGGGGAAATTAAATAGTGACCAGATAAAGCAGTGAGAAATGGGACTAGCAAATGGTGCATCTAGAAGACCATAGTGATTATTGTCTGCAAAAGAAAATTAAACTTTTGCAAGAGTGAGACTAGTGGGCATTAGGGTTAGATGAATGGCATCATGAATGAGGATAAGAACTGAGAAAGGGCCATTGTTGATGCCACTTCATATACACACAGACCTCCTAAGATTGCTGATGAGGTGCTAAGGTGTTAGGTGGGGGAGTTTTGAAATAGTATTACAGAAATTCTCACTAGACATTGATGGCAAACCAAGTAGTAAACTCTGAACTTTCAAAGAACTCAGCTTTCTTGCACGGGCAGACCCAGTTAAGCCTCTGCTCAAAAGACTGATCTCTGAGAAGTAGGAAAAGCTTCATTTATTCACTCACTATCTGATGGACAGTGGGACATTTGCAGATAGCTGGTGGGAGAGCGAAGAGCAGAACTTCTCAAGCATGCAACCTACAAAACCAGGGAGGACTTAAGTTCAAGGACATGAGCTCTTTGGGAGGATATTGCACAATGACAGAGTGGGACAGGATCTTCTCAAGGGCAGTCCAACTGCATTCCGAGATCCAGTCTCAGTTTCCCCTAGACAAAACTGGTCACTGATATTAGCCTGTTTGAAATGTGGGCAGTATCTATTTTTCTCATCAAAAGGATAAAGGAGAAGTTAAAATAGTTAAAGTGGACATTTTTTTTCCTTCTCCTACATGTTTTTTTTCATTTCAAATGTGTGTCCTGAGCTATTTCTCTGGGAAACACCATGACAAAAGGAAAAGGTTTTATTTTCTGCTTCTAAATAGGGAGGTGTGGGAGTATATTTAGACAAAGGAAAAGTGTGTGTGGGGGGGTGGAAATTGGAGCTGCAATAGAAAAGAGGAAGATTTTTACAGAAAGGCTGAGAAATAATTGGGGAAATGTACATGAAAAACTGAAGTTACACAGATAGTCTAAAGGAGACAAAAAAAAAAGGCTTTTTTCCTACCCCCAAAATTTACTTATGAGAAAGGTTAAACTTTTAATTTAACCAGGAAACTCATGACTAAGTTTCTCACTTCCTCTGACAGTATGCAAAAACATAATTTGTTGTTTTGTGTTGTCACTGTTACAATGATTTTCAGGGACTGTGCCTTCCCACTCTCATTCCTGGGGGCCAAGAGTTCATTGCCGTTCTAATTATAATTCAGAACAACCCTGGACTCCTTTTGAAACACAGAATTAGAGAACACTACAGTTGAAGAAATAGCCCTTGTAAGAAAATGGTGAATTCTTTTCTCCTCACTTAAATTAAGGTTTTAAGAGAGGTCAGGCATAATATAAGCACAGACATTCTAATTGGAAAACAACCAGCAGGAAAAAAATTGTCCCCTTGTCGTCCAAATATTCTTTAAAATAGATTATATAAAGCATATGGATGCGATTCAAGGAGAATGTCTTAAATCCACACAAATTAATTGGCAACAAAATCTCAATTAGTTGGATCTGATGGGATTGATCTAGGCAAAAGAATTCTCTTTGTTCTTCAGACCCAATAAAAACTTAGCACACTATGAGCTACCCAGTCTTTGTCAGACAGGGCCTTTATGACTCCTATAATTTTCTAGTATTTTCCAAGGGGCCACAGATAAAAGCTGGGTAAATGGTGGACAATAGCATGAATCTAGGGAGACAGCCTCCACCCATCTTACAGGTCTTCATGGCCAGGTCTAGTCTGGAGTTTGATTAGAGATAACAGGATAAAGCTCAGATAGAACAAGCTGAAAAACCTGAATTGTGTTTCTGCACAAGGTGATTATGCAGGCTCCTCATTTCTGGGTCAAGAGCTGTCTCAGAACCCAGGTCTGTTCTTCTCAGCACCAGAACATTTGTATTTTTCTATGTGTCTATTTGTGCATGGTATGTTGTTGTTTCCACTCTGATTTTTTATTTTTGCCATTAGGAATTTAGAATTATAACTCTTTGAAGAGTTGTTAATATAAATTCAAATGTAATGGCTTCTGGTCTTCCAAATCCATCTGAATATGATTCACATAATATTTTTTTTACTTTTTTAAGAAAATAAGTTATGCTTTTAAAGCATTCACTTAAAACTAACCCTGAAATATGTCTTACTAATTTTGAAAAAACAGTAAAAACAATACAAATTGAATTCTATGTAGCTAATCAAAACTGGTCACTCAAGGCAAAAAGAAGACAAGAATGAATTAGAACAGTGGTTTGTTCTTTCCTTTTGTTTTGGGGGGACACACCTGGCAGCACTCAGGAGTTACTCCTGGCTTGCTAGCATTCTTAGAAGTGCTCGAAGGATCATATGGAATGCTTGGAAGCAAATCTCGGTATGCTATCTATGGCAACATGCACTTTGTTTTAGATAACTAATATTTGAAAATATACTTTCATATTTCTTTTATCCCCATACAAAGCCCTGTGAAGGATAAACTGTGGCAATCTGGCAGATGAGAATAACAACTCAAAAACAAACTGGACTGTAGTTTGTATCAAACGATACATTTGTCTATCATGTGGCAGACTTTGGCTTGATCCTCAGTACCCCATATTGTCCCCTGCCCCCACCAGGAATGATTCCTGAATGCAGAGCCAAAGGTCAACACTAAGCACTGCTGAGTGTGATGTTGTATAAAAAATAAAAAGGGACCAGAGAAATAGCACAGAGGTAGGACGTTTGCCTTGCACACCAATGACCCAGGACCGACCCAGGGTTCAATTCCCAGCATCACATATACTCCCCTGAGCCTGCCAGGAGTGATTTCTGAGTGTGAACCAAGAGTAGCCCTCGAGTGACATCAGATGTGGCCAAAAAATAAAGGGGGTGGGCGGGAAATAAACCCACTAAGTGACTTCTTTGTGACTACCAAAGGTTTTAAATGCAAATCTACCCTTTTATTTCTTGCTCTAGGTGGGTTCGTCCTACAGCATCAGTGGGGTTTTAATGAATCTACTTCAGGTTGAGTGGGTTGCAAACAGGCAGTGAAATATGAAATAATGAAACCACATACAGAGTATGTGGGGGCAACATATCTTCTGGCAGGAGTGCAACAAGTTTTATCTTTAAGCAGGGGGCTTTATATGGGGCAAAGCCAGCCATAAGTGTAGAGAAGAATGTTTACAATTACAAAGTAGAGTTTAACAGTAAACAATATTTAAGCTATGTGTGTGAGCCATAAGAATTCTGAGTTACAAAGGAAAAGATTATAACTCAAGGCAGGAGGGGCCAGAGAGATAGCATGGAGGTAAGGCATTTGCCTTTCATGCTGAAGGACAGTGGTTTGAATTCCAGCATCCCATTAGGTCCCCTGTGCCTGCCAGGGGCGATTTCTGAGCTTAGAGCCAGGAGTAATCCCTGAGCAGTGCGGGTGTGACCCAAAAAACCAGAACGAAAACGAAAACCAAAACAAAAAAACCCAAATAACTCAAGGTAGCCCTTTGCAAGCTTACTTCAAATGCAAAATCAGAGATTATTAGGAAGTAGAAAATATCTAGGGGCCCGGGAGATAGCATGGAGGTAAGGCATTTGCCTTTCATGCAAAAGGTCATCGGTTCGAATCCCGGTGCCCCGTGCCTGCCAGGAGCAATTTCTGAGCATGGAGCCAGGAGTAACCCCTGAGCACTGCCGGGTGAGACCCAAAAGCCAAAAAAAAAAAAAAAAGAAAATATCTAGGAATATGGTCTTCGTTAAACTGGGCTCTATTATTTTAAAGGTCAAGTAAAGAAAGGAGCCAAATCCCTTAAGGTGTGGCTTCCTTTTTCTGAGAAGAGTCAATAGGCTAGCATCTGTTTTCTGGCCACGCCTTGATCACCAGAAACTGAAGCTCGAAGGGCATATTTGAAAAAGAGAAAAAATTATTGTCTTTGCTTTTAGGTGCTAAATAGTATCCAGAAAAGGGGTTCTCTTAGTAATCTTTGGTGCTGGAATTTCTAAGCCAAATTATTTGGTCGAGGCCATAATTTTGCCTAAGATTTTACAAAGGAGAGATAGCCAAATAATGACAGGAAATTTAATACCAAGCATGGGTTTATTTCTTCAGGAATTCCTCAACTATCCACACAGGGGAAAAGGCCTCCACAGTGGACCTTTTGAGGAACCCCGTGGGAGTTATTTCGGTTCTCCACACCAGGAAAATCTGGGGCTACATCTGGCGTATCTCCTGAGTTCCCCTAAGTTTATGTATGCTGTGGCATTTCTCATTTCACACTTCCTATAATAATACAGGTAAGGATGGTTCCATGCTCAGGAAAAGAGAAGAAGATGGAAATTTCATCAATAGCTCCTACTGTTAATTTATGGATGAATGCTATCACAGGCTAAAGATTATCTGTAAGAAAAAAAAATTACTCTAGCTACAACATAAATGACAAGCATGTGCCTAGATAGAGGAAGCATGTTTGAAAGAAAAAAGACAAGGCCCTAGATATAGAACTCAAATTATGCAACTGCATTCATAAATAAAGACCCTTATAGCTATTGCAATTTCCAATACTGAGGAAGGGCAAAAATAGAAATATATTGTAGTGACTTATTTTTAAAGAAAATTAACTTAGGTATGATGATTTGATAATTTATAGTACAATGATACTTTTTTTATAGATTTATAAATGCAATGATAGTACAATGTGAAAAAATAAATATTTCCAAAAACTAACTTACACAATGGAACAAATTTTATAAGACAAATACAAAGTGTTAGTTTGTATTTCACAAATAAGAAATCCTTGGGAAATGTAGCTATGTTATGCTCAGGTACAACAAACAGTGCCTACATATAAATCAGTCTGCATTTAAATAAGATTTTATCAACTGTATCTATTTTTCAACGGGAGTCCCAAATATTCAAATGCTAAGATCTTAGGGGAGCTTTAAACAAAAAGTTCTGGCAAAGCTATCGACACAGAAAGAATACTGTATTACAGAAAGCAAGCAAATTAAGAAAGCCATTCTTGCACTGACCTAAATTCAATGACAGACTGATATTCTGAACCTGCTCAGGGAAAAAAAAAAAAAAGGAAAAAAAAAAAAAACCTTCCACAAGCGCTTGAAAAAAAGCTATGGGGCACAGTGATTTATAATAGTTGTTCTCTACAAATGAAAACCCAACGCTTTTACAGTTGTACAAAATTGGGCTCAGACAATGGGGGACCTGAAACTCATTTGGATTCATGCAGTGTTTCAAAAACACAGTGCCGGGACCCCTTATAATCAATCCCGTACCTAACTGGAGACCAGAATGAAAATCTCCGAGCGAGGCAGATGTCGCCAGCGCTCGGCATGCTTCAAATCTCAAGAGTTGTGTACTTGAACAACTATCTTTTCTTTCTTCTTCTTTTATTTGTTTCCAATGGGACACCGGAAATAAGCCTACAGGCAAAGAATTACAGTAATTCAGATTGAATTTCATAAAACAAAAATTAATGTTTCATTGCCCATCTGTGACATTCCATTGGAACTTTGTCCATTTCTAAGCTGATGATTTTCCTTTATCACACTGACTACCAATCCCCCAAACTGAGTATAATTCCAGAAGAATGATCATCAATTAGTGCCGATGCCTTCTATGCAGATAAGGGAATGTCTTGATCCTTTTAGCTTCTAGCAAGAAAAGGTGAGGATTTGCAGGCACAAAGCTGATGGGGCTTTAGAGTGCCTCTTTTCATGATCTGAACTCTATTTCAGGTTGTCTGGGCCTCCATTCTCATGTTAGTGAAACGGGTGTTTTCCCAAAGTTATTGAAAAACCTTCTCTCACATAGACTAGATCAACTTTGCAATTATTTCTTTTGTCCTTATTCTCTCCTTGACTTGTAATATCTCTTTATTCCAGATATGTTCAAGCACAGATCAAGCCACATTTGTGTAAAATCTATAAAGGAAAGAAAAATCTAACTATAGTCCCTTTCCCAGGAGATGCAACAGCATTGAATAGGACTGAAATTGGAATCATGGAGTGACCCAGATGGATAAAAGTCAGCCCTGGTTCCCTCTTGGGCACAAGCTGCTAAGCCCTCCCATAGCACATACGATGTGCAAGTTTCTGGGCTGGATTCAGGAAAGCCAGTTAACATTTCATTTCAGCTGGCACACATGATTTGAATACAACGCATGGTCTTCAATTCCATGTTCTGAGTAAACTGGTATTTGGGGAGATTTGACCTAGCATTTATGAAAATTTATATTTTCTCCATAAAAGATGACTGATAGGTATTTTTCAATATCAATGAGTTTATATTCCTCAAAAAAATGGTTAAACATTTCATGCCCGAGGTGATGCTAAGTAATATTTTCTCTCATCTTTTTTCATTTTTTAGGAAGTCTGTATAATTTATCATCACAGCAGTATAAAATAAGTTACAATTTTTTGAAGTTTTAAGTTTCCACAGTAATTATTTTCTGGGTCTTACACACACACACACACACACACACACACACACACACACACACACACACACACACGATGACTTTATAATTGTGAATAATGACTAGTATATAATACTGTATCCAATTTTTGATTCCTCAGTTTTATCTCCTCTGCTTTTCTCCTCAAAAATGCATAAATATATTATTTTCGCTTCTTTCAATCTATGACTTTGCCTATCAAGGTAGAGAAAACTACAATTATATGTGACTATTTAATTCACAGTTGATAACCATAGAGGCTATCAAAAAGGCAATACTTTTGGACTAGAAAGATAGCACTGAGGTTAAGACACCTACTGTGCAACCTGCCAACCACAGTGAGATTCCTGGTCCTATATAGGGAACAACAGTACTACCAGTACAGAGCCAGAAACAGCCCCTAAGCACAGATTGATGAGGTCTAAACATTGACAAACAATACAATTTTTTTCTGCAAAGGAATTGTGTGTTCTTTGATTAGGAAGAGCACCTTTCAGTTTCAGTGCTCAGGGATCAGACGATATGATTCATTCCAGGGGATTCATTCCAGGTCAGCTGTGTACAAGGTAAGTGCCTTACCAACTGTATACAGAAAGTTTCCTATAAAATATACAGAAGAAGAAGGCCCAAAAGTCTCTGTGTCCTCTCCGTTATCAGAGAGACTCTGAAAAATACACAAAAATACGTACTATAACTTAGTACGATTTAGTAGATAGGCCTTACGAGAGCATGTGGACTACTACTTAATCAAACAATGAAAATCATGTATTTTTCCATATCAAAGATATCATGACTGTTTATTTTACTTACTCACTACAAGTTAAAAAGTAAAGATCTCCCTTTTTCCCTTGGGTTATTGTTATACTTTTTGCAATAATCAAGAGATACACAAAGGGATGCCCTTTGTTGTGGTCCTCACACAAAACTGGGTCAGACCTTGCATAACTGACTCTAGGACTGGAATTCCAAAGGTCAGTGACACTGACTTACTTAGCTCTCAACAAGGCAGTGTGGTTCCTGGGATCAAACTCACAACCTCAAGTCTATAAGCAGTAGGATTCTCTACTTCTGAGCCACCCCCTCAGTTCTCAAGATTATTTAAATTATTGCATAGGAAAACTTTTTCAATTATATATTGTATTTTGTATGCTACATCATAAAAATTGACCCCAATGGTGGAGAAACTTTGTCCTATGGAAAATAAACAAACAAGCAGATTTTAAAATGTTGAGAGGAACTAGGTAAGGAAAAGCCTCATCATTTCTCCAACAACAGCATAAATGCCCAGTTTGCTCAAGTAGTCCTTTCTTCTATGACTCAAGCACACACATTTTTTTTGTTTAATCCATGATGATGCTGGAAACTCATGATAAAGCAGACAACCCAGATTTCCTGATATTCAGGGAAAGTAGGAACTTTATCCTAACAGCTAAAAGTCATCTCAGAAAGGGTAGAACAAGGAAGGCAGGCTCTAGGCAAGAGTTGAGCTTTCTAGGGAAAGACACTTACCACACACCCCCTAACAGAGTTACTTAGTCTGTACACAGAGAAGATTATGAGTGTCTCAGGACCATGGGGACAGTGCACCCAAGACGTTCTTGCCCCCAAAGTCTTAATTTCCTGGGATTTAGACACCTGTAATATCACTCCATGATTTCCCTTTCCTCCTCATACTTTTATTGAGTTGTAAAAACCAACCCAGGCTTGATTAGAAACCCATGTAGGCTTAATTAGCACAAGTACTCTTACCTATGTTATCCCTGCCCCTCATGTGAATTATCTTTGGGGAGCTGGCTCAGGTTGTTCCAAGAGGTTGCTCAACTTCATGGCCCTTTGCTCTTTCTTCTGTGAATCCATCTGTTTCTTGCATGACACACTTACTGTTGACCCATCCATTCAAAGGCCAGAACAAATACAATGAATGGCAGGAGGCCCACACTGGAACTTAGATCTTTTACATACCCTAAATAATATATGTCACATATATTTTCTGAAAATATCTATTTGTGTGGCCATCATGGGCTTTGGCCCTACTGTTTTTTCTACTGAATTGTTCATCTCCAATTTTTGTTTCCATTTTTCAAGAACTTGTTTATTTCTGGATTCATAATCATGGTCTACTGAGAATATCCCTTTATTCCTCTTCATTTTTATTTAAAAGTTGACACTTTTTAAAATTCTCAATATTTTCAGGAAAAGTCAGTGAATTTAGTGTATTTATTATAAGTTCATAAAATTGCATTTTATATTAAAAACAATCCAGTACTTAAATTTCTGTTCAAACTGTTCAAACGCAAATATCAGGAATTACTAGTCTGCATATGAAAAAAAAAAAGAAAATTCATCTTTCTAATAAGTATTTTCACTCAGCAGTGATATTTTCTTTGATCCTTATCCTAATAAAATGTGGCTAAAATGACAATCTTAAAATGAAATGTCTTCTGGGGCCTGGAGAGATAGCACAGCGGCAATTGCCTTGCAACCAGCCGATCCAGGACCAAAGGTGGTTGGTTCGAATCCCGGTGTCCCATATGGTCCCCCGTGCCTGCCAGGAGCTATTTCTGAGCAGACAGCAAGGAGTATCCCCTGAGCACCGCCAGGTGTGGCCCAAAAACAAAAAACAAACAAACAAAAAAAA
>PVKC010044012.1:0-11646 GCA_004027635.1 Crocidura indochinensis | reverse complement strand
GTCACCTATATAGAACAACTTGCCTTTGTGTTAGCAAAAAACTGATGTGTTTGCAACTGATGTTTTATTTATGCTTGCTGAGTGAAGGTTTATAAGATCCTGTTTGGTAATATTTTACTTATGCTTTCAGTACAAACAAGATTACATTTTTACATGTGCTCAAGTCTATCTCTTTACCCCTCCCTAATTCCTGCCCCCATTTATGCTGATAAACGCCCCCATGCTGTAATTGGTGGAAAGTTGAGTGACGTGTTTGTAACGTCCCAATGCTGTAATTGGTGAAAAGTTGAGTGACATGCTTGTAACGCCCCCATGACATGTTCTACCTTTATAAGCTATTTTCCCCAGCAATAAATCCTCTTGATTAGCGAGACGTTGTCCTGAGCATCTCTAACTTCTCAAAGATTTCCTTCCACAGATATTTCGGATTGGAGCGGCTTCAGGGAACTCACGAATTAGTCGCGGCATTCACTCCCTTCCCCCCCTGCTGGCCGGGGTCCCCAGAAAGCCGCAATTGACATTGAGAGATAATTGTCATGTAATTTAGTGTCATCTTTGTGTAGGGGTTTGCTATGCCTGTTGGTCTGTTTTGTCTTAAAGTAGACCTTTAAGTTTGTCTTTTAAGGCTGGGTTTTGAGTCTGTAAAGTTTCTGAACTATTGTTTATCTTGAAGCTATGTATCCTTTCTTCAGAAGTATGTGATTCTGGCTGGGTGAAGTATTCAAGTGGAACATTTACTTTGTTGAGTTTTGTCACTATATTTCAACACTGCCTTTGGCATTGGGAGTTTCTTGTGACAGATCTGCTGTCTTAAATCTTAAAGATGCTCCTTTGAATGTAATTTCCCTTTTTGTTTTGTTTTTGTTGTTTTTATTTTGGGGCCAGACCCATTGACGCTTAGGAGTTACTCCTGGCTTTGAGTTCAGAAATCACTCCTGGCTTAGGGAGACCATATGGGATGCCAGGGGAACAAACTGCAGTCCATCCTAGTCTAGCACTTGCAAGTCAGACCCCTTACCTCTAGCACCACTGTTCCAGCCCCTGTAATTTCCCTTTTTGAACTTGCTGTTTTTAGTATTCTTTTCCTATCCATGTGATTTGTCATTCTGACTAGGATGTATCTTGGGGTGGTTTTTTTTTGGGGGGGGGGCACACCTGGTGATGCTCAAGGGTTACTCCTGGCTATGCACTCAGAAATCTCTCTTGGCTTGGGGGACCATATGGGGTGCTGGGGAATTGAACTGTAGTCCATCCTAGTCTAGTGTGAGCAAGGCAGATGCCTTACCACTTGTGCCACCGCTTAGGCCCCTTGGGGTGCTTTTCTACAAATCTCTTTTAGCTGGTACTCTTGGGGTATAGAATAAAATTCTTGGATTCTAAAACCAGACCACTGGAGAGTCTGTAGAGTGAATCTGGAAGCAAAAGGTGGTCTGGAAAATAATTCACACGCACACAAAAACACGCATGCATGGAAGGAGAAATGAATTTTCAGGAGTTCCTACACATTTGCCCTTTGTTCCTAAGAAGCAGCAAGCTCTGTGGATGTCTGGAAATGCAAAAGCATCTTTTCCCAGTCCGAGTATTTAATCTGAGGGAAATGATCACACCTGCAGGTGGCACCAGTTGGTCTAAACACCAATCCAAGATATTACATTAAAGATATTTACAAGTGAGGTATAAACAGATCAATCCCATTAATTCCACATTTGGGCTTGGAGAATTTGGTTGCATGCATTCTTTAGCTTTGGGAGTTTCTCTGCAATGGTGTCTTTAATTGTTGATTCCTTAGAGGGCTTTTCTTTCTAGGTCTCTGGGACTCCAATGATTTTTTAATTTGTTTCTGTTGAGTTTATCAATGATTCTATTTTTCTCTGTTCACATACTTCTAGGATTTTTTCATTGTCTAATAGTTTGTTTTAAGGCTCTTTTACAATCTCTTCTGTTATATGGAGTTGTTATGCATCTCATCTTCCAGTTCTCTCATTCTGTCCTCAGTCACTGTTACCCTATTGGAGAGGCTTTCCAGTGAGGTTTTCACTTCACCTACCAATTTTTCAGTTATTTCATTTGTTTTTTGTTTTTTGTTTTTTTGAGTCACACCCAGCAGCACTCAGGGGCCACTCCTGGCTTTACGCTCAGAAATTGCTTCTGGCAGGCTCTGGGGACCATATGGGATGCCAGGATTTGAACCACTGTCCTTCTGCATGCAAGTCAAATGCCTTACCTCTATGTCATCTCTCTGGCCGCAGTTCTGTTATTTCAGTTTGGAGTTTTCTCATTTCTGTTTTCATATCTTCTTGATTTTTATTTGTGGTTCACTCAATTCATTCCACACTTCTTTAAGTTCTATGAAGATCCCCCATATTTCTTCTCTCAAGTACTTATTTGAGAGAACCACTAAATTGGTGGTTGGCATTTTTCAGGTCATCAGAGCTGCCATCTTCAATCTCTATGCATGGTGGAGGCCTGCACTGTTTCCTTCATTGTCATGCTTGTAGTAGTGTAGTGTTTTCTACGTGCTGTGAATGAGATTTATTGACTAGATAATGTGGTGGTCATGGAAGCAGAGGGGAGTGGCTGACTTCTTTAACTCTACCCTTTGGGGTCAGTGTCAATTCACCTCCATTGACATGTTTTTTGTTTTTTTTTTTTGTGGGCTGTTCACAGTGGGGTGGATCCAAGTGCTGGCAGCAGGTCAAGATGGCACCCACATTGAAGTACTTGAGGTTAGTGAGGAACAAGTTCAATTCACCTTAAATCTCTATTCCTTTAAAAACTGTGGATCCATCAAACTCTTTCTAAAAACAGTTTCAGATTTACATTAGAGAAATAATTCATCTTGCCACATGAAAAGAATACTTTTTTTGAAGCCCACGGATATTCATTTTATTATGCCTAACTATAAAATGCCAATGTCAGGAAAGAAAGTTTTCATTTGAGAAGCAATATGGCATCATTGCTACTGCTAACTGCAAAGAACAGCTGAAGTTTTCCCTTACTGCAATTTTTTTTTTGTTTGTTTTTTGGGTCACACCTGGCAGCGCTTAGGGATTACTGTTACTCCTGGCTCTACGCTCAGAAATCGCTCCTGGCAGGCTCGGGGGATTATATGAGATACTGGGATTTGAACCACCATCCTTCTGCATGCAAGGCAAATGCCTACATCCATGCTATCTCTCTGGACCCTTACTGCAGTTATTATCACTGAAATTTAAAAAAGTCATTTGCAGAGCCAGGAGTAACTGCTGAGTATTCACAGGTGTGACCCAAAAACCAAAAAAAAAAAAAAAAAGTCATTTGCAGACTCAGCGTGAAAATTTTCTCTTCTATTTGTGTGAATACACATGATGGGCTACTGCTACCTTATTCATCACAATGGCTATACTGAAAATAAATAATAGAAGTTAAAGAATTGAAAGAGGGAGCTGATTTGGGGTAAAATGACGATAGTGGTAGTAACATTTAACTACACTGAATTGACACATTTTTAAAAAGACAACTAAATATGGAAAAATATTTTTTTTAAGAAAGGTGGCATGCCAGGGCTGGAACAACAGCACAGAGGGTAGGGCATTTGCCTTGTATGCAGTCAACCTGGGTTCAATCCCTGATATCCCATATGGTTCCCCAAGCCTGCCAAGAGTAAATTCTGAGCACAGAGCCAGGAGTAATCCCTGAATGTTTCTGGGTGTGGCCCATAAATGAACAACAACAACAACAACAACAAAAGGTGGCAAGTTGGACTGAAGACATTTTCCTTGAAGACAGCCAACCTCAATTTTATCTCTAGCACCCCAAATGGTCTTCCAAGACCAGTCAGGAGTGATCTCTGAGTTCAGAGCCAGGAGCAAGCTCTAGATGTGATCCCAAGACAAACAAAGAAAAAATTTGACTAATAAATCCCCAAACATAGGGTGTGGAAGGAAATTACCCAAAACACATGAATCTTTCAGGAGCAAGTCAGGAAAGCACTGGGGTGAGACAGTTTCAGAATGGTAGAAAGGAAGTATTTGTCCTCCTGTCAGGTCTTGTATTAAGATGAAGTGAATGGAATAGAACAGTTAACTCTGCTGAAGTCTTTTTTTGTTTTGTTTTGTTTTGTTTTTAGGTCACACCTTGTGGTGCTCTGTGGTTACTCGTAGCTCTGAACTCAGGAATTACCATTGGTGGTATTCAGGGGACCATATGGGATGTTGAATATTGAATTTAGTCAGCTTCTTGCAAGGCAAGTGCTCTGCCCACTGTACTATTTCTCCAACCCCTCCCTAACTTTGTTGAGCTCTTATTTTACCTGCCAGTTTCCTTTTAGGACAGAAGACAACACTAATGAAAAATCACTGGTAAAGAAATCATAATCAAGTAGAATAGAGTTGATAGAATTAACTAAAGAGAAGGTCTAAAGCGAGGGAAGAGAATAAAAGTCAAGAACCTCAAAAAGCAACACCTCATAGGAAAAAACAAGGGGATGTGGAGAGACCAAGATTCTATCCAAGCCTGGAAAAGGCACTGATCCAATTGTCTTTGAACTGACCAACTGTCAGATTCAGGGTCAGTGGCATCAAGCTCTATTCTTGATGAGCCTATGAGAAGCAGATCTAGTTATCCCTGGCTTTCTTTTCTCTTGCCCTGACATGTTTCAGTGAACTAGACCTCCACTGCCAGCTAGTATCAATGAGGTCAATCTAAGAGAATAAGGAAGAATGGATGGCACTTCCTTCCAACTGATGTCAGGAAGGTTTCGAGGAGAGGTAACTCTCGAATGAAGCTGTGACTTTCACCACAGTAATAAAATGGTGCTCTTTCTCCACTTTGGAAACAGTGGCAGTAAGAAAAGAACTATTCAGATAATACCACTGAGAGGCAATAATGCATGATTCATTGCTCTACTTCTGCCAGGAAGGTGCCAATATTGAGAAGGGATGTGAACTTTCACCCCACCCATCTGCAGCAAAGCAGGGTGAGTCAGTGTCTAATTCCGATCAAGATGGCCAGAGGAATTGACAGGAATGAGTAAACACACCCATCAGCCATGTACTGTATGCAAATATGATTAAATATAATACGACATTTACACAAAATACCTATGGTGTAATAGTAACACATCAAGCCAAGATCTAGAAAAATCAGGACAGGAATCAAAAGAGACAATAAACAGACACCAAGATATCAGGATAAAACAAATACTAGAATGACTTGATAAGGTTTCTTAAACAGACATCATAAAAATAGTTCAACAAGCAATTTGAGAAACATTTGAGAAACATGGGGCTGGTGCTATAGTATAGTGGGTAGGAGTTGGCTTTACATGTGGCTGACCCAGGTTCAATTTCCAGCATCCTATATGGCCCAAGCATCACTAGAAATAATTCCTGACTATAAAGCCAGGAGTATCCCCTGAGTACCCCTGGGTGTGGCTCCAAAACAAAAATTTAGTTTGGAACTAAATTTTTTTTTTTTTTTGGTTTTTGGGCCACACCCAGTGACGCTTAGGGGTTACTCCTGGCTATGTGCTCAGAAGTCGCCCCTGGCCTGGGGGACCATATGGGGCACGGGGGATCGAACCGCGGTCCGTCCAAGGATAGCGCGGTAAGGCAGGCACCTTACCTCCAGCGCCACCGCCCGGCCCCGGAACTAAATTTTTTAAAACCTAATGAAACTATAAAAGAAATACGAAATTCAAATTATGTGTAGAAATATAAATTTCATAATTCTATATATACAGATAAAGATAAGAAAAATTTAACTGAAATATACAATAACTAAAATTTAAAACTAAAATAAGTCCTGGGGCTGGAGCAATAGCACAGCGATAAGGCATTTGCCTTGCACA
Source organism: Crocidura indochinensis (assembly GCA_004027635.1). Classification (NCBI taxonomy): domain Eukaryota; kingdom Metazoa; phylum Chordata; class Mammalia; order Eulipotyphla; family Soricidae; genus Crocidura; species Crocidura indochinensis. The sequence continues at coordinate 5,816 of PVKC010044012.1, read as the reverse complement.
TGGTCAACACAGAATGGACCTGGTTTGAATCCCCGCATCCCATATGGTCCCCTAAGCCTGCCTGGAGCAACTTCTGAGTGCAGATCCAGGAGTAACTCCTGAGCATCGCCGGGTGTGACCTAAAAACCAAATAAAATAAAATAGGGAGATAGTACCAAGGCTAGAGTACATGCCCAGATTTTATTTCTGGCACCTCATGATACCTTCAGCATGATACTCCTGCTGGGAGTATCCTCAGGGCACTGCTGGGTGTGACTCCCAAACAACAACAAAACTTGTTCTATGAACTCAATAGTTAGAACATAACAGACATCACTACTTCCTCTTAAATACTTCCTGTGCAAATCATTAAGGATGGAGGCTTGTCTTTGAATAAATGACTCATCTTAGAACACTGTTTTTGCTTATGTTTTTGAAGTGTTTTCTTTTTCAAGTCATGTGGCTTAATCCAAATATCTCAAGTGTACACTTGCTTATAAGATGGCACAATTGGTCAAGGAAAACAACTTATACATTCACAATTTTCTTTCCACAGAAAGAAAAATAAATTAAAAATAAATTTTTGAACCACACCCCCGAGGTGTTCAGGGCTTACTTCTGAGTTTGCATTCAGGGATAACTCCTGATAGCCTTAGGGGACCATATGAAAAACCAGGGAGAGTACTTGGGCATATATCCTATGTGCAAGGCAAACACCCTATCTGCTGTTCTATTAGTCTCACCATAACATTTGAATTTTTGTGTGTGTGTGGTTTTTGGGTCACACCCGGCAGTGCTCAGGGGTTACTCCTGGCTCCATACTCAGAAATTGCTCCTGGCAGGCATGGGGGACCATATGGGGCACCGGGATTCGAACCCATGACCTTTTGCATGAAAGGCAAACGCCTTACCTCCATGCTATCTCCCGGGCCCAACATTTGAATATTTTAAGACACAACTCTACCCTCAATTCTGGCTTAAGTGATCTGCTAGAGAAATACTACTAAACTATTTCTTTACTGGCTTATAGGCAAAAAGAAAAATGCACAACAAAGCAAGTAAGAGAACATTTTAACATCCTTCTTACAACAGAAATGGAAAATTACAACTCACAGTTTACAAAGAAGGAAGATTCTAAGCCCCTGAATGTGAATTTTGTAGAGGTCTGTTTAGTGTTAGTTGAAATTATAAAACACAAATCACTCTGTAATACTAGGTATTATTTTAATTATTATTTTGGTAAGCAATTTTAGGTTGGAGAATTAAACTCTAGGTCATGAAATGTTTGGTGACTCCAATCCTAAAGCTTGAAATCCTGAAAATACATATGGCTAAAAATTATGGGGTTAAAATTTTAAATTTTATGGTTAAAAATTATAGGGAGAAACACACAGGTATTTAAGAAAAAACTATTTTCACCTAGAATGTATTAACTAGACAATATATTAGACCATTTTGAAATGTGAAATGTGGATATTCCCACTATCTCCTTTATCCTAAATATATAAATATTAGGGTCAAGGAGATGGTTCAAGGATTGGAATTTATTCTTTGTGTGTGTAAGTTCATATTTGATCTCTGACATATAACTTCCCTCTTCCTCCAGTATTGTTGTGTGTGGTCCCAAAACAAACAAAAATGTTTGAGAAAGAGAGAGAGAGAGAGAGAGAGAGAGAGAGAGAGAGAGAATGCACTTGAGAATAAAAAGTGGTGATTGGTGATACAGGCAAGAAAATGACAAGATGAAAGGAAGAAAGAAGTGTGGGTGATGTAATACATTAAGGACAATGCTTCTGTGATGATTAAATGTTTCAAGTCAGCTTGGTAGGCTATTGTGTCAAACAATTTGATTCAGCACTATTCTAGATGTTGCTGTGAAAGTATTTTATAGATATATTTAGCATTCAAAAATCAACTAACTGAGTAGATAATGGAGTGGGCTTCATCCCATCAGTTGAAAAATTTAAAGAAAAAACTGAGTTTTCCTGGAAAAGGAGACATTCTATCTGAATAAAATAAGATTATAATATAGACACACTGCCTTAGTTTCTAGCCTGTAAAGGAGACATTCTATCTGAATATAATAATATTATAATATTAACACACTGTCTTAGTTTCTAGCTTGTGTGTCCTACAAATTCTGGACTTATTGGTACCCACAATTATGGGATCCAATTGTCTAAAATGCAAATTTTGACAGATGGAAGAAACATTTTTTTTGAAGAAACAAATCTCAAGTAGAAATTTTCTGGAACCACAGATTTGGCTAGTATGTAGAAGACCCTTAGCTAACCCTTAGCCCCTCCTAAACACCACCTGGTACAACTCTGGTAGCTTCTGAACACCATCACCTGCACTGCATCCCCAAACCTGTAATCATCAGGCCCAGAATGCCAGGCTAAAAATGGTCAGGCGTGGCCTTTGGTTTCTTTTCTAATCTGATTAAGGACACATAGTTTCCCAGTGATAAAGAGGCCACTGATAATTCATGGCATGATGTGGCATCAGAGATGCAAAATACTGCAACTGATACTCAGTTATATACTAATGAGACAATGTTCTAGGTTATCGTGTATTACGTAGATTATTTTTGTTAAATAAATAGGTTTAGGGTTGGCTGCTTATAAATGTGATGAGCAAAATGGAAAAAGGTCTGGTCTCAAATTTCCATCTTAAGAGGCATATATATATATATATACACACATATATATACATATATATATATATATGATATGAAGAGTTCTTCCCAAAAGAAGTCCTTGACGCTTATAGTTACAGAGCTAAGAGTTTTGAAAACTAGATTCAAAGGCTCATCCTAAAATGGTTGATTTACAAAGCAAATTTAATTCCCAGTCTTACTGGATTAGGGTTGTTAAAATGAAGACATTGTTTGGGAAGGAATATCTTGAAATTTGGAATAGCACATCTTGATGAAACTTGTGAAGTTGAACACTTAAAATTTTCTAAATATTCTCTGCTAGGAAAACAGCCCTTCACCTTCAAATGAGTATGTTTTGCTTAAGTAGCCTACAATGGTCTCACTAGAGACAGTTTCTTTGCTAGACTCTGCTGATCCTCCTAGGGGCTTCCACATAAACCTTCTTTGTTCCTATGTTCATTATAAGATTTAAACTCCAGCAGGCCCTGAAAAGTGAGATGCAAAGTACTCTGAAAGATATATACTCTGAGGATTGAAATGTTAAGCATAGCTACCATGTAAAATGTGCTCACTCCTTAAAAGTGCCTGGGACCTGCTCCAGTGAGCAAGGTCAAAGCCAACAGAGAACAAGACAGAAATAAGAGAAAAAGTGTGGGACCTGGGCTCAGTCTATCCTTCATATACAATGTTCAATATTTATAGCTTTAATTCTGTAACATTATGGGATGAACAATATTCTTGGTTTTTGGGCCACACCCAGTGACGCTCAGGGGTTACTCCTGGCTATGCGCTCAGAAGTCGCCCCTGGCCTGGGGGACCATATGGGGCACGGGGGATCGAACCGCAGTCCGTCCAAGGCTAGCGCGGTAAGGCAGGCACCTTACCTCCAGCGCCACCACCCGGCCCCATGGGATGAACAATATTCTTGAATCAGGTGCCTAATAGTCTTAATCTAACAGGATTAAAATATATTGACATATCAAAGAGTCTCAGTGTATTGGGACAAACATTTTTGTTGTGGGTTTATCTAAAAAGAATATTTTTTGGAGAAAAACAGATAAACTGTCTTAGCACACTTAGCTCAATGGTTTTCTGGGTTTGAGAATCCTGTTTTCTGCTCCATTTTGCCTTTTCTTCCTTTATTCTTAACCAATAGCCCCAACACTTAAGAGTTTTGAGTTCTTATTTTCCAACCATGACTGTTTATTTTTTGTTTTAATTTTTGTTTTGGAGCTACATCTGACTACATCTGTCCATCAAGTCCATGAGTTTTTTGTTTGTTTGTTTGTTCTTTTGGTTTTTGGGTCACACCCGGTCGCTCTCAGGGGTTACTCCTGGCTCTATGCTCAGAAATCGCTCCTGACAGGCTCAGGGGACCATATGGGATGCGGAAATCCGAACCACCGACCTTCTGCATAAAAGGCAAACACCTTACCTCCATGCTATCTCTCCGGCCCCTCAAATCCATCAAAGGAACATGCCATACCTGCTACACTCTTACACCAATCCCAAACTTCCTTCATTGTGAAAGAAGCCCCAGCATTCCTGAAGAGTTCTGTGCTTGTTTTTACTATAGATCAAAACTTTTGACAGTGAACTGAGATTTGTAAATGTGAAGATATTGGATCTTAAGTTGCAGGGGCCAAGTGGTAATATTTAATTGCCAAAAAGAACTATCAATGCAGTGATTAAAATAGATCATATTTTTAGTGAGATGATTATGTGATGATATCATTGATGACATCAATGCTATGATATCCTATCATTGATATGCTTATGGTGTCCTAGAAGACAGTCTCCTAATTGTTTCACCAATGTAAGTGGGAGAATTCTAGGTCAAATGAATATACCTAATTTAAATTAAAACAAACAAAATAGGGGCAGGAATAATTCAGCAAGTAGGGGCACTTGCCTTGTACATGATTGATCCTGGTATACCCTATTATCCCCCCAAACCTGCCAGTAGTGATTCCTGTGAACAGAACCAGGAGTTCTGAGCTGAGTGTGGCCCCTAAACCAAAACCAAACAAATAAAAAAGCCAACAACAACCCTTCCCTATCAATTCCCAGAGCTAAGACAGTTATAGCCCTTAAGTAAAGGATTAAATAGTCCCCAAAACACTGCCAAAAAAAAAAAAAGGCAAATACTAAGTTGTCTCATCTGATCCCTTTTAAAACTAAAATAGTCACAATATCTATATGAATTTTGCAGCAGTTAAATCCTTCATTTTGTGATCCTATTCTAAGCAATATTTACTTTTATTGAATGCATCCAAAGTTGGTAGTGTTGAGTTGAATCCAGAAGAGGCATTATAACACACCCGGGCAGCTATGTCAGCCGGTGTTGAGCTAGTAGACTCAGTGGTAAAGTGTTGGGGTTGAACACATACATTTATGTAGGTGGCCTGAATTTAATTGCCAGTATTGCATGTTCTGTGTACCACCAGGATCAATCAAGCACAGACCTGAGTGGACCCAAAATAGCAACAGTGTAAGTGGGTAAGCAGATATACAATTTGGGGGTTTCTGCAGCCCTCTGCGGTTGATCATAGTGCAGAATTAAGGATTTGAGCAAAATTTCAGCATCCTCTAAAGATAACTACTTTGATACTGCTTTCAGTTTGTGTTAAATTTGTTTAGTAGGTTTGTATTTAAACATGGGCCACTTAGCTTACACATTGTCCACATCTCTGGGAATTCTTTGACCATTAAGTCATAAAGTTGAATGTGCACAACAGCAATTCAAACAGACTATACAGGCTCAAGTTTCACAAGGCCTAAATAGCCACAATCCCAGTCCTGCCTTGTCTCTCCCAATCTTTACTTACTAAGTCACTAGGAGGAAGAGGAAACCTTGACTTTGGTTTACAGATGTTTCTACATAATACTCAGGCAGTTACAGCACCATCAGGTGGAGAGAAATAATTTTGATGTGAAGAATTTCAAGCATTTGATTTTGCTCAAAATGTAAAATGACCAAATAGGTGACCATAAGCTGATTCGTGAACTGTGGCCTTTGTCTGACAGGATGCCTAAGGACTTGGAAGGAACATGACCGGAAAACTAGGAGCAGAGTTCTGGAAAAAGGTGAGCTGAGTGTGATGAATGTGCAAAATGTCCGAATAAACATTTCCCATGTAACTCCTCATGCGAGGTGAATTAAAAGAACACTATTCCC
>PVKC010044011.1:0-11588 GCA_004027635.1 Crocidura indochinensis | reverse complement strand
CTAGGCACAGAGGAGACCATCTATTCTAGCAGCCCCAAGGGAGAGGGAGGTGGATATGGGTGGTAGGATGGGAATGGAGGTGGAAGGAGGACAATTTGATATGGGAATCCCCCTGATTTTATGTTAATATGTACCTAAAATATTATTGTCAACAATATACAAAAAATAAAGAAATATCATTAATAAAAAAAAAAGATTAGAGTCAGAAATTACAGTGACTCAGTATAATTCTTTTCCTGAGTGATGCAGACTACCTGCATGAAACTCACCAAAGGATAAAGAAAAATTACTAGAAAAATATGTACAATATGATAAGATAAACCTTTAACTGGTTACAGATTTTCATTCAACACATTTTATTAGTTGACAATAGGAACTTAAGACCTGCCTTTTAACACAAAAGCAAAAAATTCTTTGGAGAACAGAAGTAGACAAAATATTATTCTAAATTAATTCTGAAGCTTTCATAAAAAAGAAAATATTTTTTCTAAGGCAAATGCTCTGCCATTGTGCTATCACTCCTGCTCAAGATTTTTGTTTGTTTGTTTGTTTGTTTGTTTTTTTGACCATATCCATTTGATGCTCAGGGGTTACTCCTGGCTAAGCGCTCAGAAATTGCCCCTGGCTTGGGGGGAACATATGGGACTCCAGGGGATTGAACCTCGGTCCTTCATTGGCTAGCTCTTGCAAGGCAAACACCTTACCTCTAGCTCCACCTCAACAGCTCCCAGATTTATTTTTTAATTAATATCTTTATTTAAGCATCATTATTACAAGCATGTTTGTAGTTGGGTTTAAATTATAAAAAAGAACATCTCCCTTCACCAGTTCAACATTCCCAAAACCAATGGCCCCCATAGCTCTCCTCTCCCATCCCCTTCCTATATTTGAGACAGACATTCTATTTATCTCACTCACTACCATTGTCATGATAGATAGTTGTCAATGTAGTTATTTCTCTAACTAAACTCACCAATCTTTGTGGTATGCTTCATACTGTGCAGCCCTCATCTCTATTGTTTCTGTGTATTATTACAATATCTTTTATTTATTTTTTAATCCCATAGACTAGTGAGACTATTCTATGTCTATCCCTCTTCTTCTGACTTATTTCACTCAGCATGATAGTTTCCATATCTATCCATGTATAGGAAAATGTCATTACTTCATTTTTCCTAACAGCTGCATAGTATTCTATTGTGTTTATGTAGCATAGTTTCCTTAGCCACTCATCAGTTGTCGGGCATCTGGTTGTTTCCAGATTCTGTCTATTGTAAACAGAGATGCAATGAATATAGGTGTGCAAAAAGCATTTTTGTATTGTGTTTGTTTTCCTAGTGTATGTATGTCCCTAGAGGTGGTATAGCTGGATCATAAGGAAGCTCCACTTCCAGTAGAAAACATGTTTTAAATTTCAGTAATGTATTTCAGGTATTTGAAAAAAGAAAGCAGATCTGTTAAAATTTAAATGGATAATGTACATTACATATTTGCAACCTCCAATGTACTTTTCTGTTTTTTGGCATTTTGTTGCTGTTGTCTTTTGTTTGTTTGTTTGTTTTTTTGGTTTTTGGGCCACACCAGGTGACTTTCAGAGGTTATTCCACATTATGCGCTCAGAAATACCTCTTCACCTAGAGGACCATATGGGACTTTGGATAATGTACTTTTCTATTCTATTTTCAGAATATCTGCTTAATTAAAACAACCAATGTTGCCAGTAATTTTTAAAAATTCAATCAACTATTTTTATTATTTTAAGAAAATCTTGATAAATTAATGTTTTCTTTTATTTTACACACTATTAATCCATGTAGTTTACTACAGTTGGAATAGAAGTAAATAGATAAGAAACAATGGGGGACGAATGTAATTACAAAATTGTGTGTGAAATGCACACTTTCCAAATTTACTGCTTAAAAATTCACAATTTAATAAAAAAGTTAAATATTTGTATTTCCATTCTCATATTATGGTAATCTTTCAAAACATTTCTACTCAACATAATGTAACAGAAATGTACCAGGTTTTATTCTCTCACAAGGGGTTTAGAATAATATCAATAAAATGGTTTATTATACATACATATATATGTGCTCTGAATTGAAGACATTTTACAAAAATTGAGTCTATTCATAAAAGTAAATAAATAATAAAGAATATAAATAACTAAATAAAATTACCCAAAGAAATGATCACACAAATTTAGAACTATTGGGGAGAAATATTACTGAAATCAATTATATTAAAATAAGGAGAAATGAAGGCTTAAAATGTCTTAAAAATTAAAACAAAATTTATTCTTAAACTAATTATTCATTAATTTCTAATGATCTGAAATGTGATAAACTCATTATATAGTCTATGTGATCAAGAATCCTGTGGTTTACTGATGAAAAGACAAATTCTATAGTAAAATACCTGAACATGTAAATGTATGTGAGTTAGCATAGTATGTTAAGGGAAGAAAAAAATCCAAATATTGTTAATAAGTTATAACTTAACTGTCATGGTATGAACATTTAAGAAATTTTACTTTAACTTTCACTGAATTATACCTCACTCAGTATTGATTTGCAACAGAACATAACACAGGACCCACTACTTTGGGACCACCAGAAACAATCCCTCAATATTGCCAGGTGTGTGCCAGAAAACAAAAGCAGCAAAAAGAAAATAAAAATAAGGGTAACTGATAATTTATTAGTGGTAGTTGAGAAGGGAAAGCCTAGAACAAGACTCTTATTGGTTTTGTCCGAAGACCCTCTTTAATATGGGGAAAAGTCAACAAATTAAAAAAATAACAGCAACCAAAGAAAGATGTGTTTTCCCTATTTTAATGAAAATAATACAATTCAAACTTTGTGTTTAACATTAAGGATATTCAGTTGAAAACCATTCACATACTTCATTAAATTGATGACTCAGATTAAGATGGTAAGCATAGAAAATAAATTTAAGAGAAAGTACTCAGTTGGATTTCTGCCAGAGAATGAAAAATTATCTTGAAATATAAATGGAAGTGTAAAATGTTGTGACATTTATAAAAAAATATTAAATTTTTGTTTAGGTTTTTTGCGCCACACCCATTGATGCTCAGGGGTTATCCCTGGCTATGCTCTTAGAAATCACTTCTGGCTTGGGGGACCGTATAAAATGCTGGGGAATTGAACTGCTGACCATCCTAGGCTATCACAGGCAAGACAAACACCTTACTTACTGCTCTGTTCACTGCTTCGGCCCCCAAAAATATAATATTGCATAAGAAATATAATGTAGATGGAAATGTAGATCATTTAAACAGATACAAATTAATGTCAGAAGAGATTTAGAGATGTAGAGACAGAGGTATATTCTTAATATGATATAATTTGCCTTGAGATTCAATATCTATATCAATTAATAAAGTTAGATTAGGTTTGGGATGAAATCTGATAGCAAATGAGATGATTTTGGGAAAATTTGGATATAGAACGGTGATCTAGAACATGGCAGCTTAAAAATTCGTTATACTAGCAAAATTTTAAGAATCAATAAAGTCAGAAGATTTTGGTAAGAACTTGGACATAATAATGAACAATGATTAGAAGAGATGTGAAGATTTGTGACAATTGAGTATAAAAGACAAGACTGACTTAATATGAGAAATATAAAGGGAAAATATTATGCCTTTCTTAAGTAGGTATGCTTTCCTGACTGAGGTCATTTTTCTTTTCTGCTCTTTCTATAACTTGTTTATTTTCTAATTCTGTGTTTGAGAATATTAATTACTCAGTATTTTCAAGAAAGATACTTAACTGTGGGCCAAAATAGATATTTATTAAACGAAGTTCCAAAATACTATTAAGGCATGATTTTAATTTATTTATTCAATTATGTATTTATTTATGTATTTTTACAGCCAATTGTAAACATTTTAAAAATATATAAGTCTGCCCTTTGTTTACTAATGGTAGTAGATTATGAGAATGTAGTGACATTAGTGTATTCATTGATATTAGTCATTTATTGTAATATTCAATAAAGTATAAAGTTAATAAATCTAAATGTCTTTAATTAGAGTATAGTATATTCTAATTAAAAATAAAATTAGATTTAAAAGTTTAATGCTTAATTACTATAGCTTATACTGTATATGGAAGATTAATTTTTTTCTAGAAAATTATCTGAAATATCCACATGTACATACATAAATATGCACACACAGTTCTTTGAAGTGTAAATAGGTTTCATGATTGTAGCAAACAATATTTTAGTTAGAAAATTATATTTTAAAATTGTGTCTTACCAGCTGACATTACATGACATTACATGCCATTTCTTTGCCTGGTGTTGAATCTTTTTCTTGCTATTGAAATCTTACTTAGCCATCATCTGTGTATATGCCATGTTGGTATTATTCTCCTTAGTAACCTTTAACTAATGATTAATAATTAGCGTCCTTATATCAGTTTCTTCAACCCAGGAATTAAAATATAATGAGGTCTATGTTCTATAGTGAAAAATAGTCTCTTTGAGAAAAGAAATTCATGTCACTCAGAATAGCTTGCTATCTGTGTCTCCTCTCCAGTTTTACTCATTCCTACCAATGAGTCCTCCACCTTCAAAATAAATCTTCATGTCAAATTCTATTTTCAGTCAGCCTCTGCTTCTAGAGGAACCCAAATTAAATAAACTATGTGGCAAACAGAACTTTTAACCTTAAAACTTTAGAAATATACACAAATAATTTCCCTTTTAAATTGCAAGGATATAAATTTCCTCACATAATAAAGATGCTTGCATAAGAATTTTACATGTGTTTTATATATTATTCAATTGTTCATAATGATCTATGAATATAATAGATGACTTGATAATTTAAGTAAAACATGTAGGTATTCATTTCCATTAAAATTACACCACCAACTAGGACCAAAAAAAGTGAAGTGGGGAGGGCACTTGCTTGCAATGCAGATGGCCAACTGGAGTTTGATTTCATACATCGTAATAGATTCCTGAGCATCCTCACAGGAGTAATTCCTGAGCAACCCCCAAACAAAATGAAACAAAACAAAACAGACAAACAAATGCAGACAGTCTATTTAAATTCTGAGTGTACCATTGACCTGGCTAATGATTTACTCATTGTGGAAGAACTCTTCCGATGCTTTGAAAGAAATTACAAATGTATTAGGACATGTTCTTCCTCATATTTATTAAAGCCTTTAGGGTAGTACTTCTAGAAGTAATCCAAAAATAAAAAATATATATCCTCAAAATTTTCACTTAAAAAATCTTTAAAAAGAATGAGTGTACTCCTTGTAGCCTACTAGTCACTAAATCCTCATACATTGCAGGAAAATGACTCCTTGTATTACATAATCAGAGCCTCATTTTAAATTCAGTGCAAATGTAAGACTTCAAGCTGCCATGCCACTTCTGTTTCCATGGGAATAGACTTCAGATCAGGGACGAAATATGGATGGGGTTAGGAGCTTTCAAGTAATCATTCAAAATCATGATGAGGTTTTTAGAGCTTCTTTCTTAGGTGATTATTTTGTAGCCTCTTAACCTCTTTTTCCCAGTCTGTTTCCATGGAAATATGACAAAAAATGGTTGTCCTGGCTTTTAGGAGAGATTACTGGCATCCTTACAAATGCAACTTTGACTATAGTGTAGACTGTTTGAGAACTCTAAACCCCTCAATTTTACATATGAACCTAAACTGTTTCCAGTCATTGTCATTTATCTTTCTAATTTTACTTTCTTGAATACTGCCTGGACAAATTATAATCAAGAACACTTCTATTATGACAAAACTGAGAAAAGACTTCATATTTACATTGTTTTAATATGAGCCAGGACATAGCAAAAAAAAATAAAAACAGCCTTTAATAACTAGACTCTTACATAGGTATTGGTAGAAAAGTAACAACCAGATATTTAAAATTTTTGCAACTTGTAAGGCATGAATCCCATTGAAGAGAAATGCTGGTTTTCATATATCAACAGTTGGACAATGATCAGCTCATTATTAGAGCTATCTGTTTATAGTATATTATGACATAGACAATATAATTTTAAATTTAGTCTCATATAAATTGACTGGCTAGCATCCAAAAAATTTATCCCAACTTATAAGCAAATATTCCATAAAACTTACAAATATGTATATAAGTAAAATAGAAATATACAACAAACAAATTTAAAAGCAAAGTATGTATGCTTGATCTACTTTGTAGCATGTGAACAAATAAATCAACATATTATAATCACTAAAGTCTTCAAGTAAAAGATATTATAGTCATTAAAGAAAAAGAATCTGAGAAAGATACATTAAATTTAAAAATATCGTTCCATATTTAGTGTTTTATGTCATACCTTCTAAAATTTGATGAACAGTTTAATCTATAATTTTGTTAGGATATATTTTAAAGTTCTAATTGACCAAATAAAGTAATTTAGTTCCTAATAACTCTTATATTTTATAGTTGGCATACTTTAATTATCAGGTCTTGACTTTTTAGTTAGAAATTTAAGAAGTACATACCATTGGACAATAATCTGGATTGTTTCAAATTAAAATTTTATATAAGCTAACTTCTTAAGAAATAAATCTTGGTTATCAACAATACAAGTTCTGAAGATAATAAAATAAAACAGCTTATTAATTTTTTTCAAATCATCATCATTACTTCCAAATGAACTTTTTCATAGGAGCTAAACACAATTTTTAGGGGCAGAGTTCATTTAGCCTGCAGACCAAATCTAGTATTACAGATTGCATTCTAATCTGCTTGAATTTTTGGTAAATAAAAGTTAATAGGCATAAAGACATATAATTGTGTTATTTGCTTTATTTTGTTTTAAATTATCTATGGCTACTTTGAGAACAGTCCTGAACAGCAACTACCTTAGAGTCCAAGTGACATTCTAAATCTATATTTTTTGTGTGGTTTTCCAAGTGTGATTTCAAATCTCTACCCAAATCTCTACATAAAATTACACCAATTTCAAAGAACAGAGGTGAATTTTATTTTAAGTATACTTTAAGCAGCCTATTAGTGATGATAATAAAAAAAATGAATGTTTCTACTTACATCCATGAATTCCACATTGGCCTTGGGACCAGTTGTTTCATTAAGGATCTTAATAGCTACAGGAATCTTCACTGTTTCTCCTTCAGGTACCCAAATACCCTATGAAATAATTCACATAAAATGTATGATAGGACACACTCAACTTATATAAGACATGAAATACCTATGCTATTTACTTTAATAAACATCAATTCCATATCATATACTAGAAGTTATTGAGCAATTTTTGTCTGTTTTTATTATCTAAGGTTGAGTCATGTTTGAATTCTCATTTCAAATTTTAATAAAAAGTGCTTACGTTTTAGAGATTTCAAAAAATACTCCAATTTTGTAATGCAATTGTCTAATTTGTTATTTTAATACTTTGTTATACTGTTAGTCATTCTTCTCATTTTTAATATTATTGAATTATTCTGAAAATAAAATATCAATAAAAATAATAATCTCATGTTCCTGAGATTCATATTGATTCAAGAATTGATGTTTAAATGTGCTTGAGATAAGTTTTCAATGTCAAGCTCTAGGTAATATTATTAAATATGAGTATGTCTATATTATTAGTGTGTAGGTGTATAGGGTTTTATTGTATTTAAATAATATTAAATTGTATTATTACTAGTTGATATAAAAACAGATCTTTGTCGGTTTCCTCCTCCAATAAAAATATTGTTTTAATATGATTTATGCACTAGAAAAGTAAAAAGTTGATAGTGTTTAAATAAAGTATATAACTAAGTTAAATGACAGCATTTCTTGGCAGACAATTTAATGCCTTGATGATATTTTATAAAGTTGTACAGGGTTAATAGATCATAGAATAATAATTTTTGAAATGTTATTGTCTCATGTATACATAAAGGCAATATAAAGTCATAAAATGATATTAAAACAAATATAAAATTGAGGGAGTTCAAATATTAACATTAAAGGAAAAATAATATATTTTTCAAATAAAAGCAAGCACAATTATATTCTTCTCCTGCACTTCTGTTCTAAAATATCAGTGCCAATCAAAACTTTCTGAAATGAAAACTAAAAACAAGAAATAATAAAATATAATACAAAAACCAATTAAAACTTAATATGAACTTAAAGATATTTAAATATTTAACTTTAACCATCATTTAATAAAGTAACAAAAAGGGGTAATTAATAATGACAGAACATCAATATTAAAATATTTTTAGAGAAATTTTTTAAAAGAAGAATCAAAATTTAGGGAAAATTAAAAATGAATATAGTCTTACAGACTGAACTCAACTAGAAAATAGCAATTATGTTGATGGTCATGATATTGGATCAAATATTTTTGCTTAAAAACAGCTTTTTGCATAACATTCAGTAATAACAATGGATTCTCAGTACAAGTATTTTGACAGAGATAAAATATTACAGACAACAGGCAAATAATTATTCTGATTAAATAGATTATTATGTCTCTGTTTTTAAATGTCTAGTATCTGCAAATGTATTAGGTAATATTTAGTGTGAGTTATATAGGATCCATAATATAAAAAATTTAATTGTACAAGATCATAACATAATATATAAGGAACAACACAGGAACAATACAAGATTAAGTAGTTTTAAAATAAATTACATTTTTCCTAACAAATAAAATTTAAGATAACAGAAAAAAATACATGATGTTTCTCTGTACTTACAAACATTTTGAAGATTTAAAATATCTTAAAAGAGCCTTAAATGTTTCCTTTTCATCATATATATTCAGAAAATAATTTAGAATTTAATTAACAATTAACTATAAATATTGAAACATGAAGAAACTTCTATATTTTGACCTAGCAATAGTTTTATTTGAAAGATGTTTACAATAAATTTTGGAGAATTGAGAAGCAAAACTAAGACATTTTAATTATTAAAATTTGGATAAACAAACTTTTGATTAGAAAAATAATCTTAAAAGCAAATTATTCAGGTAATATATTTTAACAAATATGTGTGTAACTATATATCATGAAGATAATTTTAGAATATGTATAATTAGGACTAAAGTAATAGCTAATTAGGATGTATTTTATGCTTTCTATGATGCAGAGTGCCTAGGTTTGATCCCTGAAAAACACATTCTTAGGCATTTTTTTTTTTTTTTGGACCACACCTGGTGACGCTCAGGGGTTACTCCTGGCTATTCGCTCAGAAGTCACTCCTGGCAGGCATGGGGGACCATAAGGGGAACCGGGGGATGGAACCTCGGTCCGTCCTAGGTTAGCGCAGGCAAGGCAGCCACCTTACCTCCAGCGCCACCACCCGGCCTCCTGAAAAACACATTCTTACATGCCATGCAAATTGCAATCCCCTGAGTACTGAGGAAGGAATTGCACTCCCAAGAGCACCACTTTTCTTCCTTCACCCTCCAGAAAAGAAACAGGTTTATTAGAATTCTTGCCATTTACCATTAAATTTAAATTTCATTAAAATTAACCTTTGATCTGCCCTTTGAATTGTGTTTTTAACCAAACTCAATAAGTAAATATGAATATGTCATCATTTAAAACCATCTGTTTTTGAAAATCCAAAATGTGATTGTCTCCAATCAGTTAAGAATCTTACAAATAAAGTCACTTTCTCAAAACTTATGTATAATATTGATGATAGTCAATGAAATTATCTGTTAAGTGACATACATTACCAAATATTCAAAAAAAGCAGTTTATGAATTAGTCCTATCCTATTAACCCATATTGGAATGGAGTTTAATAAAACTGAATACTAATAAATCCTGATAGAAACTGTTGAATATAAGGATAAAAAAAACCAAAACTTTAACCTACACATTCAGGGATTTTATGGACCACTATGTAGCATGAACAGATAATTATTTGGGGTTGGGTATTTTGGACAGACAGACATTTGGTTTTTGTTTGTTTGTTTGGGCCATACCCATTTGATGCTCAGGGGTTTTCTCCTTGCTAAACCCTCAGGGTGGACCATATGAGACACCAGGGGATTGAACCGTGGTCCTTCCTTGGCTAGTGCTTGCAAGGCAGACACCTTGCCTCTAGTGTCACCTCACCGGCCCCATATATTTGTTAAAGTGATGGCATGTAACCTTTTTATGACTATACTAGTCAAGTGGGAAATTAAAACAATAGAGATTCAGTAATAAGTAAAGACTTATTTTCTGAAGCAGCTTTTCAATATTATAAATTTCATTCTTTCTGAAAATAAAAGATTAAATTGAGAAAAATGACTTAAGCCTTTGTACTTTCAGAAACTTTTTTTCAAGTATTCTTCTATACATGCATATACATTCTATTATATTTATAGGCCAAGTATTTATTTATAATAATTGATAGAGAATATTATTTTAAAATAAATTTTTAAAAAGTTACACTATCATGAATAGATTTCCATTCAGAATTTTAGAAGATAGAAATTAGTGATAACTCTAGTTTACAACTGAAGCAAGTCTGAATTAAAAGGTAGGTAATATCACTGACAACAGAGGAATTATTTTATTTACCTTATAGACAGTTCCAAAAGCACCTGAGCCAAGTACTTTGACTCTTTTGAGCTCAGTTTCTTTCAAAATTCGAAGTTGAGCTTGATTGGGTGCAGTGCCACTGGGGGTTAAGGGTTCAACCAACTATAAAGAAACAAAACAAACAAACGAAAAGTCAAAAAAAGAGATTTGAATTCAACAATTAGCATTGCTTTTGTTTTCTGGTTCGCTTTCTTCCACATATTAAAAACAGACAAAACACTTTTTCTAGACATTATTTTTGTAATAGAGAGCACTTATCTTTTTTCCAGATTCTATCCTTTTTTCCATTTCCTTGGATGAATACAACACATATGTACCAACCAGGAGACACAATAATCTAAGAAATGTGATGAATTGAAAATAAATAAAATGTGGCCTCCTTAGCATTTCAAATCTAGCTGAGGAGCCAAGACTAGCTTAGTAGAAGCTCAATTTTTTTTTAATAATTACCAATACCTCCAGAAGAGTATAACTAAAAATTTAGTGTATGGCTGAATTACTTGAGGCTTATGAAAATGTAGATTCTGGATCAATTTGTTTGGGATTTGAGAGAAATTTGTATTTTTACAAAACTCCAGGTATTGTTATATAAGGTAAGGTCCTGGGAATACAATTTCAGAGACACATTAATAACTTTAAATTCTGAATTTCAGTGACTTGATTCTTGATTTAAATAAAAACACAAGAACGCAAAAAATAGACTACAAATATGACTGATCATCTTTGCTTGTTTAAAGAGAAACACATGTGAGTTCGATAAAGGGCATTATCATGAAAGCTTGGGTACAGTAACAGAAAAAGAAAAAAAAATTAGCACAAAGGAGGATAGTTCTGAAAGGTTAGAATGGGAAATATCCACCACTAATTCGATTGGTGTGATTAAATAGTCCAAGAGAGTAATAATTTTAAATTATATTTTAAATTTAACTCAACTGGAAAGGATGTATAACTTGGTTAAGATATGTCAAAGTGTCCAAATTTCTGTCAATCAAAATTTT
>PVKC010044010.1:0-11663 GCA_004027635.1 Crocidura indochinensis | reverse complement strand
ATCAAAATAATGGGAAAAATAAAGTCAAGACAAATAATAGAGTTGAAAAAAGTCTTTGCAACACAGGTACTAAACAGTGTTTATTTTCTAAGGGCCCTCAGGTGTGGAAGCAATGCCCCATCACAGTCCATCATGTAAGCCTGGAGTCAGCCAGACTGAACAATCCACACCAGAATCTGGTGGGGCTGATGTTATGAAAGACATTGTATGACATTGTTCACCTGATCAGTAGTAAGAGCTGCATAGATGCCCTGACCCCACTCAGGGAGTGAAGGAGTAGCATTGGGCAGTAGAGGAGTTCCCACCTTGGGACATGCATTCTGGTAACTTTACTCCCAAATAAGAAGTCAAATATTTAGTGTCCTGCTTTCCCACTCTGTGAGACTTTGCCATAGAAGGAAAAATAGCCATTAATTCATTGAAGCTTTCCTCATCTAGACAAAACTAGAAACAGAAGGAATGTTGACCAAGAGGAGAGCAGCTGAATCCATCAGGCCCTTCCCACCATGGCTTAAGTGCAGCCATTAGAGACCTCCAGGTTCATATTTAGAGCTGCAGCTCTCAAACTTCTGTCTGCAACCACCTCCATGCACGAGCTATCATGCTATAGACACTCATTCATCAGTGTATGCTGCATTTATGCTACCAAATAGAACAGAACTTCAGAGGACCATAGACTATTGTAATAGCAATATTCTCCCCCCTTTTTAAGGACAAAACAGTGCCCATATCTAAGGGGTCAGAGATCTTGAAAATGG
Source organism: Crocidura indochinensis (assembly GCA_004027635.1). Classification (NCBI taxonomy): domain Eukaryota; kingdom Metazoa; phylum Chordata; class Mammalia; order Eulipotyphla; family Soricidae; genus Crocidura; species Crocidura indochinensis. The sequence continues at coordinate 10,905 of PVKC010044010.1, read as the reverse complement.
TTACCACTAGGTCCTGTCTAATTATGCAGAAGAGCCTATATAAAAAGGTCCTAAAGGGACCAGAGCAATAGAACAACAATTTGGGCATTTACCTTGCATGCACCCCACACAGGTTTGATCCCCCGCATCCCATGTGGTCCCTTGAGCGTGTCAGTTGTGCCCCCTGAGCATCAACAAGTGTGGCCTCAAAACAACAACAAAAAATTTTCTTTTACAAATTCCTGCAATTTGTAATCTGCAATGTAGAATTCATGACTTCTACACCTTCCTAGTTCTTGGTTGCTTCAGTAGACAAATTTTAAAATATTTTTTAGAAAATACCTTGCTCTAATAAGGCAGATCTGGTGAAAGCCACGGGGGAAATCCTGGAATAATGCCATCAACTTATTGCTTTAGGGACCACCATTTGTGATACCCTCTTTACACTAGAATCAGGAGACTCCATTCTGCAATGTGGGACTCCAACTGTGCATCCCTAAAACCACATTATATGTCTGCGGTATATATATATATATATATATATATATATATATATATATATATATATATATATATATATATATATATATATAAATTTTTTTCAGACTGGATCTTAGAAGATTGGGTATTGAGGTATAGAGAAGTCTCCTCAGTGGCTGCAACCCCAGAGCACTGGAAATAGAGTCATTAGGAACACAAATGAGGTGGGTGTGTGTTCTGCCCCAGCATGACCTGAAACCTGGAACAGAGATGCCATGTGCCATTTAGAACTATGAAGGTATGAGGTTAACCTAGTCCTTTCCAAATGCCTTAGGGTAGTAGGACCCCAAACAGGTGCTCCTTCCATCATACTGAGATGCTTCTTCCCACTGAAATTGAATGTCTGGAAGCCAGAGGTCACAACCCATCCACACTTTCCCCAGCCGCCCTCCTCTGTGGCCACACTATCCAAAGTGGTTTGATAACATTTTCTAAGAAAGTAGGAGATCCAGGCACAACTTGCCATATGGCACCCAAAAGCCACAGGAGACCTTCAGGAGCTCAACCTCATCTCCTTGGGTGAGTCTGAGACAACTTCCTCAAGTCCAGCAAATTGATAAAAAAAAATGTCTTTATGGAGCCAATAAAAGGGCTGAAAGGAATTAACTCCCTCATAAAAAAAAATCTATAACTTTACTAGTCAGTCATGGGAGAAACTAATGGCCTTTACCAGCAAAAGGAGAGCCTCCCCTAAAAAGGGATCCCCCAAAAGTGTCCCAAGCAAACAATGTCACCATAGATGTCCCAAGCAAGCAATGTTCACTCAAAGAGGCCGTTCACTGGGGATGGCTCCAGCCACTTGACTCCATAAAAAAAATATTTTTTCTTTATTTCTTTCTTTTTGTTTCTGTTTGGGGACCTGGTAGTTCTCAGAGGTTACTCCTGGCTCTGAACTCAGAAATTATTCCTGATTGGCTTGGGGGGGGGGGGCATATGGTATTCCAGGGATCAAATCTGGGTCAGCTACATGCACTGTGCTACTGCTACTCACTGTGTTATAACTTGGGACCCTCCCCCCACACACACACACACCGGTTTTTTTTCTTAGTTCCAATATTATCTCACTCTTGGGCTTGAAGGAAGTGGAAGGAGTCTCAAATTTCTGAGTCAGTGAATATTAATCAACTGACTGCAGAATCCCAGAATCTGGATACCCTTCCATTATACCCTGAGACCCCAAAGTTGTGGGAGTTCTTCACCTTCTCTCTGTTGGAGTCTGCTCATGGGGCTAGGGAAGAGGAGAGAGCATCTCAGGGGATGCAAGTCTCCTCCAGTCTGTAAGAATGGGACTTCTAAGTGGGGAGCATGCTAGTAGGGAGCAGAACTAGCAGGCTGAACGCAGCAGATGGTATCTGTCTTAGAGACCTTCTGAAGCAGGATCGGTGCCATTTAGAACATGCTTCAGCCAGGAAAATGAATCTTGAGTGTTCCAAATGGATCTGGGGGAACCCCTCCCAGTACCTCCCACTGCAAGCTGAATGGGGTCCCATACCTCTGGCAAAAAATAAAGAAATAAATAAATAAAATAAAAAACACCATGCATGTTAAGATCCTGAGCTCCTAGAACCTCCTCATGTTATGGTCTTTGCAGAAACACTCTTAAACAGTCTCTTAAACACAGAAGGTAAACTGATCCTCATAACTGAATTGGTTGGGGTGGCAGGGAGGACAGGAAGGTTTTAAAGGAAGTGGTATTAGGTCTTGGGGGGAAGGAATTAAGTACACTGGTGATGGAGCTCCTGATTGTGAGCAACCTCAGCTCTTACATGTTGCATAAAAGCCCTTTGGATGGACTGGATGGTGGTGGATGGTGATGGAGGGATGAGAGGCCTTTCTCCTCCAGTCTAGGGCTGCATGTATGCAACCCACTCTAGCCATTGGGTCTGAAGTTTCAGGATAGCGGTGGGGAGAAAACTCACAGGCAGTCAGGCTTCTAGAGATATCGTCTTTATTCAGTCCTGGCCAACATGTGTGGCCTATCATCTTAAGCCTATTTAAGCATGCTCTCCTCAGCTTGCTCTGCATCTTAGCTTCTCTCCTCCTGCTGCTTCTTCCTCCTTCCATCCTCCAAAATCCTCTAATCTCTCCTCCTGGCCTTCCAGCCAAACCTTTGAGACCTCCCCAAAACCCTTCCCAGAAATGGACAGGTCTTACCCTAATGTAAAGTTATGTAGAAGATGGGGGTGGAGTGACACTTACACAAACACACACACACACGTATGAAGCACACATCTATGTCAAAAACCATAGTAAAGAGCACCTCCTCCCAAAACCCAGGACCTAACACCATCTCCTGAGATTGGTTCATATGGCAACATCTGCTGTACCTGGGCCTCCAGGCTCGTAATTCGTCTGCCTGTAACTCCTGAGACATGGGAACACACAGCCTGTTCTTGGGGACACATTCCTTATAAAACCCAACCTCCCTTTGAAAAATCTCTTTCTGGGGGCCAGAATGATCATCCAGCAGGAAGGGCACTTGATTTGTACATGGCTAACCAGGATTCAATTCCCAGCACCCCACAGAAGCACCATCAAAAATGATCCTTGAATGCAGAGCCAGGAATAAGTGATCCCTGAATACACCACCAAGTGTGGCCCCAAATCCTCTTACTCTTCTATACTCAATTCCAAGCCCCCAGCCTCCAAGGGGCCCTCCAGCCTCTGGCCCACAACCCTCCACATTAAAACCTATTTCTATATCCTACAATTTTCTCCTCATGCTAGAATCTACAGAGGGTTCCATTCTCATGGGTATCATTCTTGTGGGGACCCACACACAGTGTCTGTGTCTGAGAGAGGAGGCAGTCCAGGGCCAGAGAAGCAGGGATGCCTGGAACACACCTGTTTGTCCCTCAATGTGACAACCATTGACACAGGACCCACATCACAGCAAGGACAAACATGTGCCCACCTCCAGCTCTGACCTTCATAGGATGCGCATCTCCCAGTCCATACTCTTCTGCAGCTCTAAAGAACATCCTTAGCTTTAGTGAGGTCATCTCCCTGGACAAGGTGAAATAAAGACAGTCTTTCCCTGGCAACCTCACTCCTGCTGAATCTAGTGCAAGTTTTTTTTAATTACTTTATTTAAACACCGTGGTTACAAAGTTGTTCATAAAAGAGTTGGGTGTTATTTTGTGTGTTTTTTTTTTCACAGTAACAAAGTTGTTCATGGTTGAGTTTTAGTCAAACAGTGTCCAACTCCTTCACCAGTATACATTTCCCACCATCTATGTCCCCCCAGTTTCCCCCTAGCCCTCTCCCCTACCTGCCTCTGAGATAAAAATTTTTCCTCTCTGTCTCTCTCTCTTCCCTCTCTCTTATCTCCCTCTCTCTCTGTTTTTCTCTCACTCTCTATCCCCACCCCCATCCCCCCTTTTAATACTGTGGTTTGCAGTACTGTTACTAAAGGGGTATCCTGCATATTACTTTACTTCCTTTCAGCACCCACTTCTAGTCCAGAGTGATCATTTCCAACTATCATTACCATAGTGGTCCTTTCTATGCACTAACTGCCCTTCTCCACTCTGTGTGACAAGCTTTGTACCAGGGACTGGTCCTGCTGGCCCTCATCTCTATTGTCTCTGGGTAGTATTACTGAATTTTCTTTTTGTCAGTGCAACTTCTTGACAAAGGAATGAGAGGCTTCCACTCTTGGCTTTGGAGGTCTTACAGAAGGAGCCTTAGAAATGAGGACACAGGAGCCAGAGAGATAGCATGGAGATAAGGCATTTGCCTTGAATGCAGAAGGTCATTGGTTCGAATCCTGGCATCCCAGATGGTCCCCCAAGCATGCCAGGAGTGACTGCTGAGCGTAGAACTAGGAGTAACCAATGAGTGCTGCCGGGTATGACAAAAAAAAAAAAAAAGAAATGAGGACACAGCAGTTCCATGGAAATGGAATTACCCACGTCAAAGACTCTTCCCAATTCCTTTGCCATTAATGCTTTGCTCTACCCCACCCCACCACTGGGAAAGGCAGCACAAGCCTACCTTCTACCCAGCAGACATGGCAGAAGAAGCTTCCTGTGGGCAGAAACTTGGACAACAAAGGTCAGGGGTGCAAGTACAAAGGTGCAATAGGAGACCTTTTCTGAACCCACATGAGAAGCCTGTCTCCAGAGATATGTGTGTCAGGGGAACCCCACTAGTGCTCAAAAGTGGTATTGAAAGAGGATTTGAGACAGAGCCTTCTGGAGGCCAAGGAAAGAGACCAAAATTTTTATCTCAGAGGCAGGTCGGGGAGAAGGCTAGGGGGAAACTGGGGATAGAGATTGTGGGAAATGTACACTGGTGAAGGAGTTGGACATTGTACTAGGATGAGTGCAGGTCTGGGATGTAAGGGGTAGCACCATTCTCAGATCCCCCAATTTCACTTCCTTTGCTTTTACATCTGACAGCATGGCCGGCCAGGCCCAGCAGGATAGCTGTTCATCTCATCAGCTTTTAAATCCCCAGCAGAAATGAAAGAGCTTTAAATTCAATCACCAGTTGAGAAGCAGCTCTTCCCATCATCCCGAGCCATTACTTCAACCGTGCATGCCCACACGCCTACACATTCACACACGAAGAGCCTTTGTTTTGGGTTTCCCCCCACAATGGAAAACCAGATAGTTGTGTGGTCCATTATTCAGCAGAGAGATCTGTGTGGTTTAAGTTGGAGGCTTTGGATAAATTGCATTTGAAATGGAAAGAGGTGAAGTAACAGATGAGGGTATAAACTTCAGAAGATGGTTGGGGTGTGACCGACTCTGGCTTTATCCCAGCATAATTTCAAATAAAAGACCCCAAGCTGGTCCATCCAAATTTCATAATCAGAGCCTTTGACAGGAAACTGGATGGAGAATTCAGCTGGAGAATGCCTGAGTTTTCATTAAGACCCAAGCCTTTCATTCCCCAGTGAATGGAGAACAAGCTGGGTTTTATTCTCCTCCCATGTCTCTGCCAATTGCCTTTGGAAAGCAGGCTGGTTAACTGCATGAAGTGGGACGAGTGAGTATGGGAGCATCCTGCCTTTGTGAGGAACAGGGTGTCTGTGCGCCCAGGTAAAACCTGGACTGAGATCGTGAAGGTGAAAAGAGCTCCTGAAACCCCAAAAGCATCTTTTAAAAATATACATATGATGTCCAGAGCAACCTCTATCAGGAAGAGAATCCATGACATCAGAATGAAAGAAATGTTCCCTTCTTGAGCCCCTAACACTTGCTAAGGGAGACAGAAGTTTCCAGAGAGCAAAGTTTGAGCAGAAAGATTTTGACATGAGAAAAGAACATTTCCACTGAAACTGGCTGTCCCTGCCTCCAGACACCCTGAGGACTTGGTGCACACCCTGATTGGCAGGAAAGGTAGAACTCTCTGAACTTCATATGAGACCATGGCCAATGGTCACAAACACCAATGGTTTGGTTTGGTTTGGTTTTTTCAGTAGCTGAGCAGTAAGGTAACATGACAAGCTAGAGCCAGAGCTTGGACAGGAATATACTATGCCAATTCTACTCCCTTAACAAGCAAGAAAAAAAGGGAGGTATTTCCTTGCTAAAAAATCTCCTCTTGGGGGTGTGGGAAGATAGTACAAAAGGCCCTTGCTTTGAATGCAGCAGACCATGGTTCGATCTGCACCACTGTATATGGTCCTCCAATCTCTGCCAGGGATCACTCCTGAACTCAGAGCAAGAAGTAGACTCTGAGCACTGTCTAGTGTGACCCAAAAACTCAATGTCACTACTTGACCCACCTGTAAGACACAGACCTTTACTCCATATCAGACACAAGACACATTCAGAGGTGGGCTGGAATCTGGCCCAGACATTTAAATACCAGGAGCTGGTGCGTAAGCCTCCAGGGAAACAACCTCCCTAAGATTTAGGGTTCCTCATGAAGCACCTAGATAGAATAAGTCGGCACTCAACAACTCCCACAGTTGCATCAAACATGAAATTAAAAAAATGGGGTTAAAATATTGAAGCTTGGCCCTGGTGTATAGTATGTGCTCAGTAAAATAAAACTCTGCCATATCTTTCCTTGGCTTGAGTTTTGGAGAAAATAAAACCCTCAGAATCTCACCCTCGTCTAAAAAAAAGGTGAGAACTGATTCCGATCTCCATTTGAAGTGTTTAAAAATATTTCCAATGGAAGGCAGAAGGGTCTGGGGATATCTGGGAAGGGAAAACATCACAGATGGCTCATCAGGAACTTCACAGACTGTCACATCCAGGGGTACCTGCCAGTTCACCCAGGGAGGAAGGACCAGATGCTGCTCATTGGCGAGCCAGCCTGTGGCTGCCACCCAAAGCCAAGAGCAAATTCTTTGCCACCACATGCTGTAGATTTTCCATCCAAGTAGAAAGCTTTAACCCTTTCTGTGGGCAGAACCACTGCCATTACCAAACTGAGGGCCACTTAGGAGAAATATTTAAGCTCCAGAGACATTTCTTTCCCTGGTGTCTGCTACCCCAAGATCCCTCAATGCCCTCTAGTCTCAAAAATGGGGAGGGGGGCGGTTCACAAGCCACTGATGATATCTGGGTACTTAGGGAGCTTGGAGAGGGGCTCTGCAAACCAGTGTTTCCACTCTCCTTTCAGCCCCTGCCCCCTTATCAATCTCCATCCCAATTTGTCACCGCTTTCAAAGACAAGGTGGGAGGGGGTCTTCATGCTCTGGGCTGGAGGCTTCCAGTGCCTTCCGAAAGAGCTTGGCTCAACAAGTCGATAAATATGACCTGAGACCCAATTACATTTTCAGCCTCTCCTGCCTCCTCAAATCCCAGACCTCAAATTAACACCATCTGGTCCCATCTCATCCAATTATTTTCCGTCTGTGGCAGCCATCACACACATGCACACATACACACATATATACACAAACATGCACATATGCGCGCACGCGTACACACACCTTTATACACACACAGCTTCTGTCCAAAGTGCTTAGGAGAAGCCAAGCCTCATCCCCTAAGAATGCTGGGGAGCAGAGTAGGTGCCTGCCCCATACATTGGCTTTTGGGGGGTGGGTGTTGACCAGACTCTGCCTCTGTTGCTGGGCCACCAAATACACTAGTGGTCACCTCTGTACCCCAACTTGTGGCCTCATCGCTGCTGCAAGGTCAGGAGGAATTTCCATCACCAAAATGAGTTTCTCTTTTAGAAACATTCGCTCAGCCTTGGTTCTGAAGCCAGAGGTCAGCCAGCTCCACAGGGGTTCTATTAGCTCCTGGACCCTACACAGGTCCAGGGAGGCTTCTCTGGGGCCCTTCTGAAGTGAAACCCTTTCTCTCTGAATGGGATCTAAAGACACTCACTCTAAAAAGATGTCTAAGAGCAGACCCAACTTGGAGAGTGCCTTGATGGCAGGTGGTGACATTGTGTCACCGAAGTGTCCTGTCAGCCCTGCTCCGTCTCCTACAGGTCCTGTTGATCTTTTCTTGCCCTATGTGAGTGTTCACTCAGGTAGCAGAATAGGCACGGGCATGTCTAGAGGACCCTCAAAAATGATGGCAGGCATGAGCCTGGAACCAAATTTAAGGATGCCTAAAATCCAGCTCTGTATAACTTTGTCAATCACAGTGTCTTCATTTAGGAAATTGAAATATAAAGAAAATTAAAAATAATAAAGAATTATGACATGAATGTCTCTCAAGAGATAGGAGCTGACAACTCAAAACACATGATCTCAGAAAGGAAAATTCTGGAAGCTAACAATAGCACCATTCTGTAGCATCAGAGCTATGAAGGAGAATTTTGACTTGGCCGACCTGCAGTGGATCTTGTGGAGGTGTCACACCCGGAGACCATCAGGAACAAGAAGGAGTCAACACAAAAGCTGAACAGGAAATATCCAAAAATTGGCCAAAGATCAAGGATGTTGTTATTCCTGGCCAGTAGGATGTCCCCAATTATGACTCAAGCAAAAAGGAAATGCAGGGGCTAAACTAATAAAACAGCAGGGAGGGTGTTTGCCTTGCATATGGCTGTCTCAGGCTCAATCCCCATTATCTCATGTGGTCTCCTGAGACTGCCGGGAGTAATTTCTGAGCACAGATCCAGGAGTAACCCCTAAGCAAGCCAGATATGACCCCAAAACAAACAAAAAAATGCAAAAACCTGAATACCATCTTCAACCCCAGCAGTACCTGGAGGGGCAATATTTTCACCAGAAGGATAAGTCCATGCACAAGCTGGCCATGGACCACACCAGCCCTCAACCCAGGTGGGGGAGAATTTCCCACAGAGCTGTATTCTTCTCAAAGGTACTGTTCTACCCCTTCACTCTGGGTCAGAAAAAATTTAAATAGCAGAATAAAGAAAGAAATACAGCACTCAGTATAATAGCCAAGTCTTGGAACCAACCTCTATGTCCAACAACAGATAAGTGGATCATTAAGATGTGGTATCTAGACACAATGGAATATTAAATGGCAGTCAGAAATGATACAATCACAGACTTTGTAGCAACGTGTATGGACCTAGAACATATTATGTTAAACGAAGCAAGCCAGAAAACGAAAGATAAACACAGAATGATAGCACTATTCTGAAGTATCTAGAATAGGCACCAGATATATAACCAAAACCCCACAATTAAATAACAGGGTGTAACAGGATAGAAACCTCAAACACTGTAATAATCACCATATACTGGGAAGTAGAGCCCAAAACAAAGGGAAGAGAATCAACACAAAGCCCAACACACATTATATCATAAAGAAACCAGCAACAGCAGAAACAGCAGCGTAGAGAGAACAGATACATAATTATCATTTTACTACAAAGGCCCATAATAATTTACTCGGGATCTTATACAGGAATACAGGTAAAGATTATGATGGGAAATTATTGACTCCAATGGAAACATTTAAAAACATTATGGCTGAATGTCTTAACCTTACCACATTTAAAATAACCTCTCAGTTTTTCTACCCATAGGGGTTCCTGGATACAAAGGATGAACATCCTATGGTGGTACCTCAGTGCTGAGTCAGACGAGGCACCATACTCAGCTTGCACCTTGAAAATGTCCGGATATAACTCTTTAACATACCCTTTATCTCTAGATTAAGCTTTCTTTTAGGTCCTGAAGGCATGACCAGCCAGACCACTGAAGCAACAACCGTGACCTACAGATTTTTACTACAGGGCCTAAGCATCGAACATGTTCAAGCAAACTAACATGCCCTTGATCTTTTACCCTCTCTTCTCATTACTTCATATTTTTGTCGTTGTTGTTGTTGTTGTTTAATTGTTGGTCTGTTTTGTTCTATTTTGTTTTCCCTTTTCTCTCTTCTCGTCTCCCTCTGCTTCCACCTTCTTCTCCTCATTACCATCAATTCAATCCTGGTCAAATAGAAACCACATAGTTACCTCCTCTATATGAAAGGAAAGAAAGCTGATATAAGGGTGCTGCAGACAATACTGCAAAGGGTAAACACCTATATAGATAGACCTCACTAACACAATGCTTAGTACTCAAGACACGAAACCTATACATATCCAAAAGCTGATGATCCATTAGTTTCTTTTCCTTACAAGTACTATACATACCTATCTTTCTGTACTCAGCAGATCTCTTGCCTTCCCCACCTCTCTACATTAATATATACCAAAGCTAACTTCTATATGTTTATATGGGGGCAGGAGCACACAGAGATAGGAATCCTCCTTAAGAGACAAACCTAGGGGTCAGGCGGTGGCGCTGGAGGTAAGGTGCCTGCGCTAACCTAGGACGGATCTCAGTTCGATCCCCCGGTTCCCCATATGGTCCCCCGTGCCTGCCAGGAGCGACTTCTGAGCGCATAGCCAGGAGTAACCCCTGAGCGTCACTGGGTGTGACCCAAAAACCAAAAAAAAAAAAAAAGAGAGAGAGACAAACCTAAACCACAAAAAATCCATACCTATATCCTATATAACGCCTCCCATATACTATCCCCACTCCCCCCTCAGAAGCCTATCACTTCACACTTTAATCCAATCCCCGATATCCCCACCATGTTATAACCCTTCACCCTCAGTTCTTAACTCACTAGGCATCAAGACCAACCTCCTACACCAATGAAGCAGTACCCAGTTCCCAAGTGAAGAGACAACCACTCAAGCTCACACCTCGTTCCTGGCAAGAAAATACAACCAACACACCGACTGACTCATGGAGTGTGGCCCTCCTAATCACCTTTCCCTATTGTGAACTTCGGCTAAATACCGGATAAGCTCCAAAAGGACTCCCACTGCAAGAACTCTACCCAGGACCTACCAGCATGGAGCCCACACCCCACAAGGAAATCTCAAAAGACAATGGGGATGGGAGCCGGGAGGTGGCGCAGGAGGTAAGGTGCCTGCTGCCTAGCCTAGGACGGACCACGGTTCGATCCCCCGGTTCCCATATGGTCCCCC
>PVKC010044009.1:0-11674 GCA_004027635.1 Crocidura indochinensis | reverse complement strand
ATAATGTTTAAAGGCAAAATTAGAAGCTAAAAACCCTGAGGACTGGTCAGTTATTGGTTGCGAAGTTTGCACTAATGCTTACCAATGAACATGAATGTTCCTGAATTAAATGATAAAATGATGCTACTCAGGCACTGCAAGAAAGAAAAGGCAAATGTGTGTAACAGCAGAAAAGAACCAAGTAAGAGCTGTGGTGGTATTTTGGATGTCCCACCCCAGCCAGGCTGGGATGCCCCGGGGTTGCCTGAGCCATTTTCATTGTAGCCAAATAGAGAAAAATGTTCCCTTCCACTTGGTGTGCGCCACTGTGATGAGGGCTTAGCGTGTCTGCTGTTCTGTACTGAAAAGACCCATCACTGGCAAGATTGGTGTCAGGTTCAGAAGGAAACAGAGGGAAGCAATCACCTGCCCTTGCACAGAGAGGCTCAGTGCTTTGTGCTACAAGCTGCCTAGAGAAAAAAACTCCTCACGCCAAGGTCATGGCCTTCTTCCTACAAAGGGAGCAGCTGAACCCAACCTGCCAGCAGAGCCAGGAATCAGTATAGCAACAGTGCTCCTGAGCTGATTTAAACATGCAATGATTTGCAGCTCCCTCACACAGAACTCAGTGAGGAGCCTTCCAAGTGCAAAAGGAGCTACCGAGTATCATGTCAGGTAGCCATTCTAAAAACATCTGATCACTTTTGCTGCAGAAAACTTGACTCCAGAGCAGATGAATCACAGATGAGCCTGTGATAAACTGTGTGTAGCCTCCCTTTGCATCCAGGGGCATCCATATGCTGAGTTCTGGAATCAGACTCCAGGCACCCTGAGTTAGGCAACACTCAATCACTCAGTCTCTGGTCATTTTGCTTTCTCCTTACTCTGCTCAGGGATCACTCCTGGCAGTACTCAGGGGACCTTATGCAGTGCTGGGGATTGAACAGTCACATGCTAGGGAAATACCTTAACTCAGGAACTATCTCTCCAGTTTGTTAACCTTTTATTATTTTTTCCAGTTTCTGTTCACATTACTAATTCCAACTCATCTTTCAAGACTCAGCTGGGAACACCTTTCTCAGTGAAAACCCTTCAGCCCACCTGCTGGGCTTAAGGCACCCTGGGCAGCCCTTGAGGCAGAATTCCAAACACTTCTACCATTCAATTTACCACATGATACTGCAACAATCCATCTGCTTGTCTATGACCTCTGCCCAGGACAGGAAACAGGCCTTATTCAAAGTCTGGCACATGGTGAGCACAACATTGTGAAACTGAACTGGGATCTCTAGGATCGGCTAAGCTAGCTCAGCTCTCTTGTGTACAGAAATCCACAGAAATTCATTTCTGTATTTTCCAATTATGATGCTTAGTAACTATCAGAAAAAAATGTAACCATACATGATTTCAAAGGAGAGAAAAGTAAGAACATTTTGCCAAGATACAGTTTTTCCAAAAGGAAAGCATTTCATAAAATAGAAATTGCTGTGAACAAGGTCACATACAATTTACGATGGAAAGGCAAGACCAAAGAAAGAAAAGTTTCTAAGTCAAACTTCAGGCTTTACAAATGGAATCATATGAAGTAAAACTAAATTCTGCTTTTTAGAGAAGGAATCTTAGAATACGGAAAGAGGATTTTTCATGTGTAGTCTCAAGTCTGGAGGCCAGAACCTCTTTCTATGAAGGCCAACCTTTAAGTAAGAGAATGTGCATTTTCATGGTACCTGGGTCCCCCCTTCAGTTTTGCCATGAGGGTGTGTGGAACTGAGTCTATGCTGACAAGAATGTACCTCAATGCACAGGGCCCACCTACTCCTACCCCAGGGTTAGCACCTAGAGAAGTGAAATAGGCTTATGAGAAAAGGAACAAAGCAGATCCCTACAGGGTGCCTATGCAAGGTGCAGGGAGGCATTCCTCACAATCGAAGCCATTACTGGTAATGCTCAAAAACAACAGTTCCTTGAAAATTTTCTTTCAGGTTTGTCTTGTTTATACCTCAGCTATCTCTACATAACTGGTAAGACTAAAGCGTTCCGTGATGGGAACATTCTAGATCTCCAAAGCTCCCTTCCAGTTTTGTGATTTTATGATCCTTGGGCTAATTCATTCTATCAAATAAAAATTACATCATAGGAGACTGACTTTATATAAGAAGACATGATTCCAGGTAGTGAATCTACAAGTCATATTTGTTATCATGAAGACATACCCTGGAAGTTAATGTTTCCAGTCATACTAATTCTTTGGGGAAACTGAGACCATGTGACTGGGGTTTACTATTAAAGAGCACCTCTTTGCATAATAGATACTGTTTGCCCACTTTCCTGACTTAGCTATAAAGCATTCTTGCCAAAGTGTCTGTATATGGAAGTAACAGAGCAAAAATATATGTAAAGTGCATATCCAATAGGGTAAAACAATTCTGATAGTTAATTAAAAAAATAAAGCCAAGTGCTGGTGCCAGCTTTCACTCCCAGTGAATGAAGCTGCCTCCATTTCTTAAAACTCTTGGCAAATTCCCAACATATAGACACCCAAAGAGTTACAACAATGGAGACACTTGGTATAAAATCAAGAATTCACAGTATTACAAACAAAGACAGGGTAGTTTGCTAAGCACTTCTTATCAAAGTCAAGCACCCACAATGACGAGAAAGAACAGGGCAACGACAGTGGATAACCTGGCATATCTGTGTTCTTTCACTATGACTTTCATCACCAGTGAGGTGCCAGGTGGTTTCAATCTCTGAGAGGCTCTGTGGACTGGGAAACAGGCATGCTGGGAGGAAGATGGGAAGAGTCAAGTGCAAGGTCAAGACCAGATGGACCACAAAGAACATGCAATCCAATGGGGGGGAAACCAGCTTCCTGAATGGAGTTGAGTCCAGACCTAACTCTGCATCCAAGCCAGGCTTGCTGGGTCCCTGATTCACCTGCACTGCTCCTACCCCCACTTTTATCTTCCCGTCTATATACATGCCAAGCTCCAAAGTTCAGGAAGAGGGGAAAAAGTGATTCATTATTTATTTCCAACACACAGTACTCTGTTCTATACAACTTGGTAAGTTCTAGTAATACTACAAAATAATGATTTGAGCCTTTTCATTTTAGTTCCCTTTTGTAAGCTCCCTTACAGAACGATCATGCAGAAAAGATTCATATTGGTTCTTCGGTTACTCTAACCGATGGCAAGCTAAGATAGTGCGGAAGGTGGGGCAGTGAAGTGATGGGCATTGGCTTCCATGTGCACTAAGCTTCCATGTGTACCTTAGTGTGTGCTCACACAGGCCAGATGTGGCCAGATGTCAGAGACAGTAGCTGTAGGGCAACACTCATTGGTTCTGTTTTCTAATGCTACAGCAGCAGAATAATTTCTAGCAAGCTTTATGTCCAGAAAGCACACTAGGTAGTAGTAGGAGAGTTATAAAAGCCCAGCTGGTGGGACTTCTTTAGATTAGAAAGAAATTAATGATCATGTGGGGAAAAACAACCAAAACAAAACTGCTTTCCAAAAATTTTTCTAAATTTCTAATACTATCACTAAAAAGCTGTCAAATCAGAATAAATGATACTTCAGTGATAGGGTTTGTACACGGAAGGGCAAGTAATTGGCTTGTTATCTGCCATTCTCGATGTAATCTCAAGCTCTATAAAAGGTCAGTGATGCCACTAATGCTCCTGACAGATGAGGTCACATGAGGCAGCACTGAATAAATGTGAAGAATGAGGTAGACACGTAGTGCATGTGTGCCTCCCTCTCTTTTTCATGTGAGATTACACGTGAAAATAAGTGCTTAACATTTATTTTTGGTTTTGGAACACATAGCAGTACTCAGGGCTACTCCTCAGTGCCCAGGGGATTTAACTTAGGACTCCAGCATGCAAAGCACGTACTAGTAGTTGAGCTCTCTCTATCTCTCTCTCTTCCCCCACCCCCCTCTCCTGAAAATAAGGCTATCTTAAAAGAAGTTCTAGGGTCAAGGATGTTGCTCAGCTGCAAAGTAGATGTCTTACATGCATAAGACCCAGGCTTCGTCACCAGCCCATCAAAACCAAAAAAAAAAAAAAAAAACAAAAAACAAAAAACAAAAAAAACAAAAAACCCCCAAAAAAACCAAAAGGACTTCCATATCCCAAATTGAGATGCTAATAGTTCACTCTACCAGATGTGGGAATTTTAATTGCCTTAAAATTAAAGTACTTCAGGGGCTAGAGTGATAGCAGAGCTGTAGGGCATTTGCCTTACATGCAACTGACCCAGGACAGACATGGGTTCAATCCCCGGCGTCCCATGTGGTCCCCTAAGCCAGGAGCGATTTCTGAGCACATAGCCAGCAGTAACCCCTGAGTGTCACCGATTATGCCCCAAGACAAAACAAAACCAAAAAAAGTAGAGTACTGCAGGTGCATTAAAATAGATAAAACAAACAAAACAGTCCCAACAAGAACATAGCAAGAGCAACAGGAGTCAGTACCTTTTGTCTGAGATCACATAGTTTTTTCAGTATGAAAGTGTGCAAAGTGTTCCGATAAAAAAAACATTAAGATAAAAATCTTTAATATCTATTTTTTAAGGGGATGAAATACTGAAGGTGAGTAAGTGAGCAGCATACAAACCGCAGTTATGAACACATTCAAGGTTAGAGGTGATACCACATGGAAAAACACATCTTAAAAACTTGCTGTGACAGTCACTTTTTGCTTTTCGTTTTGTTTTTAATATTATGAGTGAGAAAGAGCTGAGTCAGTATAACAAGAACATAAAGGGATTAGAAGGCCAAACTGAACCGAAAGGATCCAGGCACTGAGGGCCGCGACTTTGAGTTACAACAATCTGTCTGTGATGCCAATCACAGGGCAGCTTTCTCCATTTCTTTCATGTGCAATAGGCAAAGCTGAGACACAAAGAAAATCATCTCAAAAAGAACATGAAGGAGTGAGACATTACAAGCAGTCATTCTTGGCATGATTCAAAAAGTCAGTTGGTAAATGCACACAAATGGTTTTCTAAATCTCTCAGTTGGAGGATTTCTATGAAAACAAACACTGTGAATAAGGAAGGAGAGTAAATATATATACACTTGGAAGAATAGCACATGAAAGTGAGGGGAGCTAGAGCGAAAGACACTGACATGATTCCTGCTAAAATAAAGAAAACATGGAAGCTTTTTTAATGACCCACAGACCATGGACAGGTTTTGCCCTTGTTTCTCTGACACACAGGGCAACAGCTAAAATGAAGTGTTGAAAAGTATAAAAATTAAACATCCCATATAGTTTTCAATATACTCAAAACAACGAAGTACAGCCAGACAGTATAAACCATTTGTTAAAAAAATATCTTCTTTTATATTGTATGAACAAGTTGAAAGAGTTCCTTCATGAGTGGTTGCTCAGGAGCTCACCTCCATGTGCGCAGGTAATGCAAACTAAGGCAGGTTCTTCTCTCTCACTTCTCACACATCTGTTTTACAGCTCCGGTTATGTTTTGGATGAAACAATTGTTTCTTGAGGAAATGCTACCTTTCTGATTCATCAAGACACTACTGGAGTCATGTCCCACAGCTGTCAAAAGGAAAAACATCATGGACAAAAATTAAATTGCTTAGAGGATAGATTCTAAATTCTTAGAACTCAATTCGAGTATATTTTGATTTGGCATACGATTGCGTACTATGCTAACGAGAGAGCTATCCATGAAGTAGTATTATTATTACTCCATTAAAAAGTTGAACATGAACCTCAAAAATAGGACAATGGCACTTAGAAGATGTGATTCAACTAATATGGCAGACTCATGGGGAGGAGAGAACTAACATACACCAGACACCAGATGGGCAACCAAGGGTGCATCTTTCCTTCTGTATCTTATTTATCTTCGAAATGGTTCTCCAAGCAATATTATTTTCAAATACAAAGGAACCAAGATTCCTCAAATTTACTTTAAACTTGCTCAGAGGTCTTGTAAATCCCAATGGGGGTTATTTTAAGTGTTTTACCCTGCAGTTGGTTCTAAAAATAGACCAGAATGGGCTCTGAAAGTGCTGCTTTGAGTGCAGGGTAAGCCTAGGTGTCCCCTCTCACTTTTTTTTTCTGAGGATGACACAGTTGTGGCCCTTCTGTCCCGGGTCCCTGCTGTGGCACTAGATTCATGTGCTCTACCACAGTCCTGAAGGAATAAGTCGGCATTAATTGATCTCACTGGGAAAAGATTGTGTTCATTACCTCTTCTTTGCTTATTCAAGTCCTGTCTCTCAATAAATGCTCAACCCAAACCCTACTGACTACAAATAGTTTTCCAGCACAGGAAACTAAAAAGCTACACAATAAAGGAAACAACTTATAAAATGAAAAGGCAGCCCATATGGTCCCCCGTGCCTGCCAGGAGCTATTTCTGAGCAGACAGCCAGGAGTAACCCCTGAGCACCGCCGGGTGTGGCCCCAAGACAAAACAAAACAAAAACAAAAACAAAACAAAACAAAAAAAAAGGGGGGGCAGAGGACCAGGAATGTGGTAGAGCTTTTGAGTTCAATCATCCCCTACACACCCTGCACTGCTACGACACTACTGGTCCAGAGCACTATCCTCTACCTCCTCCCCCCAAAACAGAGAGGGAGAGGACCTAAATAGACATTTTTCCAAGAAGACACACAAATCACCAAATAGATACATAAAAGGTACCTGACATCAGTAATCATCAAAACTACATGAACATAACTTCATGATTATTTGGATGGTGCTGACAAGACAGTAAATGCTGCATGGATGAAGAGACACAAGAGTCCCCTGTGTGCTGTCAGTGCAAATATTAATTGGTTCTGTCACTATGGAACACAATGCAATAGCACTTTCCAAAAATGAAAAGTAGAACTACCATATCCAGCAACTATCAATACTGTGGATACTAACACAGGTGTTTATGTGAAGGAAGTGAAAACACTAACTTGAGAAGATATCTGCAGCTTGCAGAGAGCTCAGTTGGCTGAGCACAGTTTTACACGAGGGGTATGATTCCCTGACAATCACTGCTTGTGATCCTTGAACACCAAGTTGGAAGTTGCTCCTAGCACATCCATGATCACTGCAGCATTATTTACAATAGTAAGACATGGAAGCAATCAAATAATGCACTTATATATAAAAGAAATGTGGAATATATGTGTGTGTGTGTGTGTGTGTGTATAAATACAATGGAATAATGCTCATCAGTAAAGAAAATTTGCAACAACATGAAGGCATTATGCTACCTGGAATAAGTCAAAGACAAGAAAAATACTGTAGAATCTTACTTACATGTGGAATCCAAAGATAATCCACTACCACCACCAAAAGCCCCAATAAAACCCTGAGTGACTGGGGTTGGTGGTGGTGGGCAGGGTGGGTAGGAAAGTGTAGTATAAGCAAAATGGGTGAAGGTGTTTATATACGTAGGAAAAACTACAGTTATTAATACTGCAGTGTAATTTCTTTTAGGATGGGTGAGTTTGGGCCATACCAGGTGGTGTTTAGGGATTAGGTTCTGGTTTTGCATACAATAATCACTTTTGGTAGGCTTAGGGAACCATACAGGTTCCAGGGATTGTACCTGGTTGCCATGTGTAAGGCAAATGTCCTATTTGCTATACTATATTGCTCAGGTTACTGCAGTGTAGATTTGACAATTGCTAGAGTTAGTCTTTCAAGTTATCATCCCAAAGAAAGAAAACTGATATAAACTGAAATTCTGTGACTATGAGGTAGAGGTGAATTAGCCTAATATGGTGATCATCTCCAATACAATGTTTCCTATCAATAAAAGTCTGTGTCTCTGAAGAAGTTAGAAAAGGGGGCATCCTACCTTAATAACCTTGTCTGTCCCAGAAGTCAGCAACCACCCTCTCGTGGCATCAAAGTGCACGTGCACAATGTTATGCTTGCTGTCGTGGAAAGTGGCGGTAGGAGCTCGTCTGCAGGGAACAAGGGACGTTTCCAAGAGTAAAAGGTACTGAATATGAATGAAGGTATCCTCGTATCACATGAATGTTAAGTTTTAGACAAATAGTTTAGCTCAAAATGCTTCTCAAATGTACTTTAAGTCTCTACTAAGTACAGAATTTCTAAAAGTCCTTTTGGAGAACTTGTTGCTCTAAGTGCTTTATTTTTAAAATTGGAACCACACTGGTAGTGCTACACCATGTTCTACATCGGCAGTGCTAGGTACCAAACTCAGGACCTCGCACATCTTTGGCATATGGTCTATCATCTGAGCCATGTCCTGGCCTTTGATATTTTGAGAAGTCCACCACCAGAGAATTGTCACTAGGTTTGATCTCTGACAGAATTGCTGATAAACCTCTGCTATTTTATTAAGAAGCATAAGAATGTATTTGCTAAACTGCTATTATCATCTGTTTGATAGTTCCATCCTTCTTTTCCTTCTTCTCACATAGAAAACTACAGTCTTGGTTTTCTGTGGCATTATAATGCTTTTAAGAAGTAAAAGATATGACAAAAAAAACATCATTATTATTTTGTACTGTTCAAGTCCGCAGTATTTTCTTTTTAGTGAGGCCAGTGAACTGCCAATGTGTTTCTGGGGGAATGCAAATGCTTTCACAGAGGAAAGGAAGCGGGGATGGTGGCTTAGAGTTAGAGCACTTGCTTTGCGTTTGTTCCCCTGGGTTCAATACTGGCACTAATGGAAAAAAAATGCATAAACAGCAGAGGTGTGGAGGGGATCAGCTCGTCTTCTCATTGAGGACAACTCTTTTCTCCTTTTCCCCTATCTGTAGGTAGGTACAAATGCCCACTCTATAGTATATCAGAAATAATCACTTTAGAACACAGAGAATGACTTAGGTTTAGCTGAATAGTTGCTTATACTCTCAGTATCTGTGCCTTTATCTCTCATTAATCCCATCATACATGACAGTGCTAAATGCCCAATGAGGATAAACACATACTTACTTGTCCACAGGCATCTTCTTTTGATATTGATAACTAACAATTCTAAAAACTCCCATACATTTGGATCATCGCAAGTGAAGGCTTTAATGACAGTCCAACAGTTTCCTATAGAAGCCAACCTCTCGTGCACTTAAGGTGTTGAGGTAGGTGGCAGAGGTATACTTGGCACACAAGTTTCCTAGGTAACCTGGCTGTCATTCACTAAGGGAGTCTTACTCCAAAGCAAGACTTTGTAGACATCTGGGAGAAGTTAGAAATTGGTCAATGTTCAAGATATCCATAGATTTATCTCATCCCGCAAAGTCCACTGTAGCCTAGACTAAGTAGCTGGGCCACTAGGTACATTTGCCTCAAGTGACAAGATTCAAGTTTTCTGAAACAGTCACTTCCTGCTTCCAAGTGGCCTGAATCTATGGCCTGCTTCAGCTCCTGGAGCTTGGGGTCCTACACTCCAATATTGACTCAAACATCTAGGTTTAGTGCACATCCTCTGGGGGACAAGGGAGGGAAGGAGATAGGGAGTGAGGGAGGAAGAGAAAGAAAGAGGGAAAGTGAGAGAGAGTTCTTCTTCACATGTACTCTCTCCTCTCTCTCAAAAGAGAATCCAGTCCTTTTGGTGGAAGAGATTGCTTTGTCTGTTGTGTCTACATGATTTTTTGTTTCTAAAGAACACACACCAGGGACTTACTCTTCATCTGTGATGGCCTCGTGGCAGCTGTCACAGACTCGCACTTCAAATTCGAAGCCCATCAGAGGGATGGAGGAGCGCTTGGAGCTGCACTTACCACAGACAGCCTTCCCACACTTGCGGCAATGGTGCTGGAGAGAGAGAGAAAGCAGACACATGTTCTAGATCCCACCTAGCCCCTGCAGGCAGGCTGACAGGGAATAACAGCAGGTGAGGATGATAGCAAAAGGGACTCCAGACAACTGAAACTGGCCAGAGGTATTTCTCCTTTTGGACTCCACTAAGAATGAAGCCTGCTGGGATACACATCTAACCCGGTCCCTCTCCAAGGCTCCCAGGGCTCCTTTTCAATTATGCTCAGTATGAACTCCAACGATAGCAGCCAGTAATCAGATTATTTTAGGACTGAGGAAGTGTCATCTCCTGGCAGAGATTGTATGCAGATGAAGTGGAGGAAATCTGATTCAATCCGTAGTAACCAATTTAGCCGAGCTCAAGCTAGGTGGCTAACATGTGATTTCTTTGGCATGGGCCAAACCCAATCATGGAATCTGACTGAAGTGCTATATGAAAAGGTCTAACACCAGCACTTCTTAACTGGCAGCACTGGCACAAGACTAAGGGTCAACCACAAGGATTCCACAAGAAGAAAATAAGATCAGAAGGCAGCTATGGTCAGGGAAAGGTTGAGTCTAAGTAAAAGAAACTAGGAGAGAAGGAAGGAAAGTAAATAGCAAAGAAAGAATTAAGATCAGTTATCTAAAAATTTTGTGATTTGGTAGCAATATGAACTAAGCAATACCCCTCTAATTTTAAGGTGCAATTTAGCAGAAGCCACTAGCATTCTAAAATCATATCCTTTAACAGGTCACTATGGAAACTGAACACAGTAAGAATGAGATGCAGTAGATAAAGCAAATAAATTAGTGTGCAGTCACAAGCAACTAGGATAATGACTTATCCGTACAAGTTCCTCCAAGAGGGGCCTTTTCTTCTAATTTCTCCAGTAAGCTATTTCCCTGCTTTTACATTCTGATGAGGCATCCATAATACCCACCTGTCGCAGGCCAATTTTCTTACTGTCCCACATTTGCTTGAAGTTCCAGAAAAAAGGTTGATCACACTTTTGACAGGAATCACTGTCCAGCCATTCAGGAGTCTTGTGAATTAAAAAACACAATAAAAGGTGAACCAGAAAAATCACAGAACCATTGACACTGATCAAACCTATTGAATCCAAAGGTGCTTATAAGAAGCAGAAGTGTGATTTCCTAATCATTTAAATGTATATACTGATTGCCCCTGTGATAGACCCCAGAAATTCAGGGGTGAATAAAAAGGATATCTGCCAGCATGGGGTTTTATAATTTATTGGGAGAGACCAATCATAAAATATCATGAATAGTTATTTAAATAAGTATCCGTTTTAACAGGAGGAGAAGCACAGAGTGCTATGAACATGGTATAGTCCTGGCTGGGATTCTGAACTTTGTCTAACAAATACTAGTACTTCTAGACTTGTGGATGGGTGATAGGCCAGGTCAGTGGGCTGAGAGAAGAGAAGATGACTGGAATACAGATAGGATCATATCACAAGGAGTCTAGTCAGACATGCTCAGGGTTTAGGACTTTTATCTCACATACTGATTATAATTATAATAGGATTCAAATTTCTATTAATAATGATATATATAACACTTAAAAATGTCAAATGCAGTTTATTTCAATAAAATTATTTTTTAAGTTATGTTAAGCTTACAGTATTATTTAGCAAATATCTATAGATTATTTACATAGTATGATATAGGATGATGCAGGGATGAAGGTGCTTGCTCTGAATTTGACTAATCCTGGTTCAAATCCCAGCATCACATATGGTCCCTGAGCACTAAGTGGTCATGACCCAAGAATAGTCTCTGAGCACTACCAGATATGGTTCTGAAACAAAAATAAAACAACCTCTCTAGCATAAGCACAAAGTCATTCTACAGCTGCTTCTAGAGTTCAGTGTTTGACTACATTTCATCATTTGGACGAGAAACGAATCTCTTTCTAC
>PVKC010044008.1:0-11669 GCA_004027635.1 Crocidura indochinensis | reverse complement strand
ATTCGAACCGATGACCTTTTGCATGAAAGGCAAACGCCTTACCTCCATGCTATCTCCCGGGCCCCGCAATTGGAGTTTTCTAATGCAAAAGCTTAGAACCTGTGACTTATTTCTTTGCAGGAACAGTGTCCTTTGGCTTGACAGCATTTCATTGTTTTGTATTCCCAAGTTAAGTATGTCTTCCTGGAGTCTAAAGAGGGGCTATGATAGGTTGGACCTGATCAATAGATATATTTGATATGGCGAAAGTCTGAACTAGAAGAAGGGGCAAGGAAGACCCTCATCAGATGAGCGAAAGAGAAATGATATGGTGGCCACACAGTCCAAGGACATTCAGATTTATACTGGACAATGATGAAGGGACCTGGACCAGGATGAGAGAGAGAGAGAGAGAGAGAGAGAGAGAGAGAGAGAGGAGAGAGAGAGATCACATGGTGACCACCCAAGTTCAAAGTCACTTAGACTAGCCAAAGACCATCATTTGAGAAGCTCAGAAACTCACAGGTAAGTTCCCCCACACTTATCAATCCCTTGACTCCTTGAAAACAAGAGGTTCAGTGTCATCGTAAGAATTTTAAGGAAACAGGTCTAAATTCAGCTGATTGGCTTGAATCTCTGCAAAGCCACTGACCTGTCCAACCCACAGAGTGAGCTCAGGGGAGAAGGGCTGAGTGTGGACACTAGCAAAGTCAGGAGGTGCCCAGCACAGTTCATCCTCATAGACCGACACACACAGCCCTGTTCAAAGTGTATAGGATGGCATCAGCAAGGAACTTTCCCATGCACAGAGGTGTGGGTTGCTTGGGAATCCAGAGGTGTCATCAACATAAGCCCTTTCAAGTGTCTCCACATTTGAGGTCAGCAACAGTGCCAAGGTCTACAGCTGGCAGCATATGTAGTTGGCATTTAAATACTGGACACCCCTAATTCTCCCTGACATGGACTTAGCTCCATGTGGGCTCAGGATGTCAGCACCTAGGATGGGCCACCCCACTATCAGCATTGGAGGTGGAGTGCTGCCTTTGCCACTCTCTCTCCCAGTTTGCAGTTTTTATTTCAAAAGTAAGCATGAGGCAAGCCCTGCAAGCTGAGCCGGATCATTTTTTTTTTTACAGCCCTCCTCACCATGGCTCCTGTTTTTGTTGGTGATTTTATTCATTACAGACATTAAGCTCATTATGTTCAGAGCCTTCATTATGAGGAGATTAAGCAGGCTGCTAAATGTCTCTCTAGAAATACTCTTTTAAACTATTCCCAGCACGTTGATCCAGGGTAATTGTGGCTAAGGATTTCAGCAAAGGGCTTACTTCCTTCATTCGTAAAAGTCGATGAACTGAAGCTACCAAACCGTGATGGCCGCTTCCTTGTTAACAGAAATCGTGCCCAGAAACAGAGTCATCTGAAGTTAGAGCTCACAGACCTTGGGATGTTTGACTTTATTTATGAGTTCCTCTTTCTCCCCGTCCTCCTCATTACCAGCAATAATCATTTCATGTTCACATTAGCCTTGCCAATCAGATCACTCCAGAGCTAAAAAATCTTATTAAATTGAGGATGAAGCAATAGCACAGCAGGTAGGACGTTTGCCTTGCATGGGACCTACTGGGTTCAATTCCCAGCATCTCATATGGTCCCCCCAAATTGCCAGGAGTAATTGCCGAGAGCACAGCTAGAATTAGCCTCTGAGTACCACTGGGTGTGGCCCCTATACCAAAAGAACACAAAACAAATAATGAAGACAGTATTAAAACTTCTGAAAATATTTAAAAAATTTGTGTTCTGTTTCAAAGTCAAGCACATTAAGATTTTTTTATGTTTGTTTTGGCCACACCCAGTGATGCTCAGAGGTTACTCCTGGCTCTATGCTCAGAAATCTCACTCCTGAAATGCCCTGGATCAAACCTGTGTCCATCCTGGGTTAGCCACATGCAAGGCAAACACACTACCACTGTACTACCACTCTGCCTCTCATTACAATTTTTTAAATCAAATATAAAGTCAGGAAAAATAGAACAATTATTAGAGTGCCTTAAAAATAAAGTAAGATAAAACTTCTAAAATGTTATCTAAGGCTGAGTATGAAAGGATTGATGCTTTAGGTTTCTCTCTAAACCCCTTGATTTAATTAGCTAATAAAATGATAAAACAGAAAGAGATGAATGTGTTGAATGACTCAGTTGGTCTAAGAACTGGGCTTTCTAGTTTGTCTTTGTGTTCCCACTCATGTCTCTAAATTTACCAAGGTGGCCACTCATCATAAAACCAGACCAAAGAGCTTGAGCTTTGCAGATTGGTACCTTTTCTCTTTCAAAAACTGCACACAAATATGTGGGTGGGTGTTTGCACCTCAAACACACATATGCACCTGTACCCATTCATGCACATTCACACATACATAAACACACCATTCACATATTCACACATAGTAAAAATATGCATGGATTTTCACACAATTGTACACATGCATACATCATTCACTCATGTATGCTCATTCATATGGATAAATACATATGCATGTATTTTATATATAGTACATATGCAGATTCATATGTGTGTATCTGGTTATGGATATAAACATCCACCATTTATCTATACACAGATAGTCATAATGGCATGCATGCTCGCACCATTCACATGCCACATGCACATACAAATCACACAACTAAGTCACACATATATGCATACATACATGCAAACACATGGAATAATCACACATATACTTATCTATCGGATCAATGCATGAACATATCATTCACACACATACATCATTCTTACATGATCACACATCTGCATGTGTCCACAAACACATGACATTCATAACATAATGCAGATGGACATATGCAGGTCTGCAATGCATGGTCATGTATCACTCACACAAACTATGCATGTACATAGATATGCAAACATGCATGTGTGTGCCTATGGTATCACTCACATACATACAAGTGCGTGCATTCCCTAAAAGTACCAACACTTCCACCAATCCCGAGGGGATAGATGCCCGCCCAACTACCCATGATGGCAAAAGATCCTCATGAAAACACAAAGAGTTTGTTTCAGGAATGTTTCCTCTTGCTCAGCTCATCCCTGTGGCTTCTGAAAGGCATTTCTAGCTTAGATTCTCCACCTGGCATGTGGTGAGACTTATTCGTACAGTTCATAGTCCTGTAAGATTAACAAAGTGGAACTCATCTGGCCTTGGTCCCAACCAACCAGAACCTGTGTTCCTCTTTCTCTCCTCTCAGGAAAGAGATTGGCACGCGAGTTTTCTCTCTGTGCATCTGCATGGACCAGGACATGCAGCACCCTCCAAGAGGCCCATGTTGGCATCGTTTAGTTAGCTGCCAACACCTTTCTCTGGAGATGAGTCAAGGTAAGCGCATGGCTACCTGTGCTGCTTCCAAGGAACGTTCCTGTTGTTTCTCTTCCCACCCAAGAAGCTCAAGCCACTTGTGTCTGACTTGTTCGGCAACAAGGTGTGCTTGTTGTGCCTGGGCCCTGCCGATAATTCAAGGTAATCAGCAGAGTACATTACAGGAGAAAACCCGAACCAACAAGCTGTACAAACAGAATAGCAATCAGAAGATTTAATGCATTTCTGATGTACATTTAAGGCATTGACACTGGGCCACAGATGTACATGTGTTGTGTTTTATATTGCTGAGATATGGCCTGTGAGAACCTATTATAGCATATCATCACCCACGCCGGCCCGGCTGGGGGAGGAAAGATTCCATCACGCATTACTCCCGCGGATGTATTAGAGAAACAAATTGTACTCGGAATTGAAAAGTCACAGGCTTATTCTGTCTTAATAAATTCCTGCCAAAAGGCTAAGTGTAAGACTAGAAATACTTCCCAAATGTTGTTACTGTATTATCATCTTTGACATCTGCAGGCCTGTTCCAAGCACCATCAGATATCAGCTCAGGGGTCTCAAATAAATTCTTTTTATCTTTTTCCTTTTAGTTTTCAGAGCGGATCCTGATTTCATGTGGCCATTTTGA
Organism: Crocidura indochinensis; assembly: GCA_004027635.1. NCBI lineage: Eukaryota > Metazoa > Chordata > Mammalia > Eulipotyphla > Soricidae > Crocidura > Crocidura indochinensis. Next base: position 7,662 of record PVKC010044008.1, on the reverse strand, counting down.
ATTGTCTTCACCTGAAATATAAACTTCCCTGTGGCTAAGAGAAAAGGACTCTTTTAAGGGGGCTGTTCCCGGCTGGACTCTGCCCACCGCTTAATCTAGGGCCATTTATTATTCAAGGTACTGAGCCTTAACTCAGACTCCCCATCAGATTTGTCAGGAAATTTCCCTCATCTGTGGAGATGGTTCAAGTAAAAATGAAAAGGCACTGTGATCTCGGTGGAGGGGCAGTTTGGGGACCCTGGTGATCTCCAGGACAGGGGTACAGAGTAACAGGAGGTGTCTGAAAAATGGTTGTCAGTTCTAGAATGAGGACACTTTCATGCAGTCCAAAGTGTTTTTTAAAATATCCCCAGGATAGTAACCTCCATTCCAGCGCAAACAAGGACTTACTTTTGTCAAGCTAAATTCTTGATTGAAACTGGTTCTTGGAGTACAGTGGAATCTTGTGCTCTGTGATGTCAGCTTCACTCTGTAGACTGAATATGCTGTCTTTGACCTGGAACGTGCTGCTGTTTAGGGCCAGTGGGACTGGCCACACCAGCTGGTGCTTGAGGACCAGGTATAACCCGAATAAAGCTCAGCTGGACCTAGGCCTGGACATCAGCCCAAAGTTGTCTCCCAGTCCCTAAATTCTGCCAGCCACCCTGAAATGCATAAATGCCACTCTTGAGAGTGCCTGTTGTTCACTTTGTTATATCCACAATGTTCTCTGTAGAAAGGCAGAAGTGAAAAGCTACAAAGCAAAGCAGCCAATAAGGGCCTTCAGAGAGTTGGTTAGCCAGTGTCCTGACCTGGAGTTTACTGCAGACTGTCGGTTCTTTATGTAACCCAGAAATTTGGAGCCCCCCAAAGAGCCATGCTGAGTCTTCAAGAATTTTGGGCCCTGCCCAAGGCTCCCGCCCAGGCACTGCTTGGAATCCTACACCCTGAAATCTTTACTGCACAGGCATGGCTGATCCCAAGAAAATCCAGGAAGGACCATGGTAGAAGTCAAGGTCATCTGGGATCTCCTGGACAAAAAAGGGGCCACTTCTTCTTGGAGTCACATAGAGGAGAAGGAAAGTGGCTTTCGTCCTTGTCCAATGGAGAAGGGACAAGGGAGCACTCTCAGGAGCACTCTCGGGAGCACTTGAATATATCTGATACTTCAGGCTCAGCCAGGATATCAATCCAGTGTGGAAGCAAAGGCCAGGGAGCATGTGACATTCAAGCCAAACAATAGAATAAACTAAGAAGATGCCTTGGACTCACCCATGAACAGGTCCATGACAAGGCACTGACCATACCTCACCAGTGTGGATCCAGTGGGGAAAAACCCATCCCACCTACGGATTCTCTACACTAAACCTTAACCTCTTAGGCATCTGAACTTATCTGCAAATGTTCAGGAGTGATTCCTAAGTGCAGAGCCAGGAGGAAACTCTTAACATTACGGAGTGTGGCTCAAAAAAAAAAAATTTAAGGGGAGAAGTATAATTTGGAAACACCTCTGAAATGCATTTTCTAAAAAGGAACAGAAGATAGAGTATAGTGAGGCAAAGGGAAAAAATTGAGTGGAGGAGGAGAAAGACAAATATAAAATGATGGGGGGCAGGGCCACAGGGATCTCAGGAGCACTCTCTAAACCAGAGTCAACAAAAATGAAATCATGAGACTCAAACTTGGAGAACCAAATTAAAAAAATGTGACTGTTATGCTGGCAGGCTGTGGTGGTGGCATGGCATGGACTCTGGGAACATTGGTAGAGGGAGGTGACACTAGTGGTGAGATTGGTACTGAAAGATTGTATATAAAATCCAAATATAAATAACTTTGAAATCACAGTGGTTTAAATTAAAAACAAATTTAAGAAAAGGATCAGAAAGTCAAAAGCTGCTCTCATGTAGAAGTCATCATTAAGTATTAATGCCCACTTTGCCCACTGTGAGCAGGAAAATGACCCTGTCCAGAGACAACCTACTCGGTCACCCTGAGACAGAAAGATCCAAATGTCTCTCATTCTAGCTTCAACAGAATGTCTTGACCCAGTCCAGTGTAGTGGAAGCCTCATGTCCCAATCCCCAATCTAGAAGTAACACCAACACTGAAAATAATTCATATAAGGTTAGGGAGATAAAACAGGTTCAGGAACTTACCCCACAAGCTCTCTGAAAGCAGACAGGCTAGCTATGTGCCAAAACAGGAAAAAAGACTCTCTGACCTGAAGTTCTTATTGGGATGAGTAGGGTCATCCCATGGGTGAAGAACAGGTAGGGTAGGGGGACAGTCCAGAGGTACTTCCCGCCCAAGAAGGACAAGCACATGCAAAGAATTATACTGAATAAAGTAAAAATCATTTACTCCAACAGTCCAGCAAATGGAAAACAAAGCCATTTTTATCTTCGGTGCTCCACTGACCTATGTGGTTTCTAACAGATCCTGTGAATCATCCTTATTTTAGCTTAACCACTCAAGATGACCAGTCCCAAGCCCTGAATGCTGCCTTTTATCCCTCCAGCACAGCTCAGAAAAGCGATGGAGGCTGGAAGAAGCAAGACCCCTACTTAGATAAAACCTCCTTTTCTTCTTAAGCATCATTGACATGTAACTGATCCACCAACGGGCTATCTATTTAGTGGCGTTGGATCCCCTCTGTGATGTTGTTCCCAAACCACCTGGCAGAAGGAACCCCATAGAGCAACTCTTCAGAGGCATGCCATAGAGCAATTGTTCTGGAGATTCTCTTTGTGGCCAAAAGCTTTGGAGAAACTGCGCCAAAGATGGGGAAGGACAGCACAAAGAAGGATGATACCCTCCCATGATTAGTCTTCCTAATTAGGGTTTATTCTGGGCCATCCCACCTCTCAGAGAACTCTGCTTTAAGGAGAAATTCCCTCTTCACACTGTCCTGAGCCCCAGTGTTCATGCTTAGCTTCCCCCTGGTGCCTCCCTCTCTCCCTGCCCATGCTTCTGCTGTGCCCTGTTTATATTCCAGTTCTTCTTGTCCTATATAAGCACTATTTAAATGGGATAAAGAGTCTCTGGTTATTAGCTTGGGACCTGTTTTATCTGGATCATCAACTGGGGGAAATGTTCTCAGTTTCTAAATATACTGGAGGACGGAAGTTGATCCTTGTTGGGTTATATTGGTTAGAATATTGGACACATAGTGAAGATTTTCTAGAATAATACACTAGTGAAGGCTCAGCTGGCATCTTCATCCTTATACCTAACCCTATCTGTTCATCTTTTCAATAGTTTTAATAAGATATTTAAGTTCAACTATCCCAGAAAAATTAATTTGCGATCAACATATTTTACCATAAATTCTTCAGCCTTATTGACATCCTACTGACAGAGAGAAACCCTTGTTCCTTATTTCTGTGCTGCTAGAACCTGCCTATGATCAGAAGAAAATTCCATAGAAACTATTATGCTGAGTGAAATAAGTCAGAAGGAGAGAGATAGACACAGAATAGCTTCATTCATCTGTGGGATTTAAGAAAAATAAAAGACATTATTGTAATAATACACAGAAACAATAGAGATGAGGGCTGGAAGGACCAGCCACTATTGAAGCTTACCACAAAGAGTGGTGAGTGCAGGTAGAGAAATAACTATGCCGACAACTATCATGACAATGTTAGTGAGTGAGAAAAATAGAATGCCTGTCTCAAATACAGGCAGGGGGTAGGGAAAGAGGAATTGAGGGGCATTGTTGGCAGGAAGGTTGCACTGGTGAAGGGGGATGTTCTTTTTATGACGGAAACCTAACTACAAACATGTTTGTAATCATGGTGCTTAAATAAAGATACTATTTAAAAATAAAAGAAAATTCCAGGCCACTCTGAAGGAGGAGATTTGCTCAATTCTGCAACTTTCTTCCAAGGTCAGAAATTCTAAAGGAGCCAGTAATTATTTTTTACACTAAGTGAAATTAAAGTACCTAGATACATATTTTAAGTATACAATGTCTGTGGGAAAAAGTAAAATCTTTTCTTTGATGCCTCCTTTATTTATATAAATGTAAATTTTATCTGCTCCTCCAAGATAGATAAATACAGATATATAGATTACTAATGATTACTGACATTATTTGAGATTTTATAATAAACATAACCTCTTTTCAAGTCTCTGTCCAGAAAGAAACAATGCCTAGAATTCTCAAGTCCTCCTCCAAAGTCTTCTCTCATTAGATAAAGACAGCACAAAAGCAATTAGGATTTAATTGAAACTACTGTAAACTAACATTGATTTCCCAAGATACTCCAAGTTGACAACAAACCTCAAGTTACCCCACCACACCACCCCCCCCTTCAACTCTCCAATAAATTTCAGAGTTAGGATTCCTGGCAGACTAGAAAAGTTTCGTGACTTTGATCGGAAAGGAATGTTCTCCTGAATCAAAAGATAGGAAATGTTACCCATCTGATGCATGTTTGCATTCATCCCAGAATAATAATCATGAGAAAGAAGAGAAGAAAGAAAAGAGGAAACTCATCTGTGATATTTGGCAGCAAGTGATGCTTCAAAGGAAATTTCTTATCTACAGGGCTCTGGACCAACCCATGAGAAACTAAACCTTCTAAGTAATAGTGCAACGTTTCTTGGCAGGTTTTGAGTAGATTTCATTGGGGGTCTTCAAAGGTTGGAACCAGAGCTCACCCTCTGGAATGAAGGGCCAGTGTCTCAACTCCATGAATTTAGGTAGTCAAAGGAGCCTTCTCTGAGAATTCACAGATAGGTACTGCATTAGGAGAGTGAGGTTCTCACTCAGTGAGGACACAGAGCTGGAAGCATGCAACCCTGACCCCTCTGGGGTTGGCAGAGCTAGGGACCTGGATAAAGGACATACAGTCAAGCTGAACCCTTGGTTTCTTTTGAGTGGTGCATACAGAATGCAGGAAGAGATACTTTGCAGATTGGAGTCCTGGGCTTCCAGCCTTGTGGAAAGGTGTGTTGGAGAGGTGGGGCTTTGGGGGTAGATGTGTAAATGTGACCCCAAAGTGACCCGCCATGTCTACTTCAGGCAGTGAGCAAGTAGAGCTGCTTGGAGACAGTTTAGCTAGTGAGGGGACAGAATGCAGTTGGCTCAGTGGGCGACCATGAGAGTCTAGGGGAGAGGATCCGACTTCTGTGGCTGCTTTCAATCAGAGTGTTAGGGGCAGTTCAAAGCCTGGGTTCTAGAATGTTCTCTGGTCAGGATGTCTTGATGAAGGGGAGGACAATGAGAAGACCATCCCTTCCAATATACAGATGACTCAGGGAACCCCTCCTGGCCACAGCAGAAGACACTGAATCTCTTCATCTCCAGACCCCCCACATCCTTGCCCAGATGAACCAAGTCCCAGAAGGCTTGCCAACAGGAAGTGGTTCCTGAGAAAGCAATTAGGGTTGAACATTGGCAGTGCATGTGACTATGAGGGCAGGCAAGTGCCCTCAGTGGAGACAGGTAGTAGATTAAACTGTAACTTCCCAGCTCCAGGCAGCTCAGCACTCATTAACCCCCGTGGGAAATCCATCCTGGCCTGAGCTAACTCATAGCTGCCCTTTCCCAAGACCTCTTGCCAAGAGCAGGACTGTCCTTGGGCTTGGATCTTGTGTGACCTGTGCCTTGTCTTCCCTCCTGTGCTATGAGCACCACCTGTTTTCCCACTCCCATGTTTGCTCTCTCAAGAATTCCAAGGCACATCCATGCCTCTCACCACTCTGGGTCTCACACTCTTTCCCTGTCCAAGGCACATGAGCAGCCAGGCCATTCAGATCACAGTGCTTAGCCTCTAGGGAGGACTTGGAGAAGAGTCATCCTGACATGCTCATCACTGTGAGCACATCCTTACTCTCATATGTGTGACCTGCGACACTCATCAGCCCAGGTGCTTTGGGGCTGTGTCTTACCTCCGAGGCCTTTTGATGAATGAAAATCTAGCTTACGTGCTACTATGGACACCATCAGCCTCACTGTCTAGAATCTAGACAAAAAAAATCCATCTAGAGTCTAGATGGATTATCCAAGGCTCATCAACACTGGAGTCTAGTTAACACGTCACCAGGCAAAGCTGCAGTCCCTTAGCCCCTGGAAGAGGATGTTTCAAATCTACTGTCATACTTGGGCCGCAGAGATCAATCATCATGCCCATCTAATTAACTTCCAGCCCATCACTAACTTGCAGTTGATTTGCCCCAGGGTCCTGTTCATTCCCTTTTTATTAAGTCTCCAGCCTGTTTGCTAAGATCAGAGGAAGAGGTACACACACCAGCTAGGTTTGCTGTCCATTGATGCATTGATGGTGTGTTCTAGGTCCTGGTGTGTTGCTGCTTGGTTTGTTCCTTCCCAGGATTAACCAGTCTGACCCAGGAGTGATGGTAGAAAGTTAGGCTTTCTCAAGACTCTGTGAAGAGCCACTTTCCCAAGGCTCTGTGAAGAGCCTCCCTGGGGTAAACAAACAAACCAGCAAATCTGGTGTTGGAGATTTGAGTCTTACCCTCAAAATGGTGCCAGGAATCCTACCCCGGCCCACACATTCGCCAGGTAAAGGCTTCATGTTCAGCAAATGACGCCACGTGAGACAATGATAGGCAGTGACTGGACACAGGACTGGGGAGTCTGCCCTGCTGCAGCTGTCAACAGATTGGCAGGAGGAGGGGGAGAAGAGGAGATGGATTGTTGGGGCCTCTGCTAAGCCTCCTTAGCATCACTCTCCAGCCTGCAGACCACTGAGTTCGAAGGGGCAGCCTAGACCTGCCAAGCCCTTCATGCCGCTCCATCTCTGTATTTTACTGGAGGTCAAAGCAGTTAATCACCAGGAGGCCTCAGGGCAACCACATAGAAGCTTATTTATGGCCAAATCAAGAAAGCAGCATACTGGCCCGTGCCTGATTAGCTGCACTAATATGCTACTTGTGGCTCATTGCTGAGCCTCTCACCACACAGGTGTTTGCCCTGGCCCATAAATCACAGCGGGCACCTCCTCTTTGCACTCTGGGTCCCGCCATGCATATAGATGGGCTGTTTAAGTGACAGGCAGCTCGTAATGGATGGGGCGCTAAATCATTCCTGTGTTTAGTCAACTGTCTCTCCCCTCACCGGGTCCCACCATGTTCCCACTGGTCCGGCTCGTTTCAGATGTTTGTGTAACCCAAGGCTCCAGTGCCAGTGCACGCAACCTTTCCAAGGTACAAAGTGTGCATTTCCCCATTGTTATTTGTCTTTCTTGTCGAGCACACCCTTCGCATAAGAGAGAGCCATTAAAATTTCCACAACAGCCTGCCATGCACTGGAGCAGAACAGAATCCCAACGACTTCAACGGGGAGAGGAAACCAGCCCTGGGAATTCAGCCACGGTGGCCCTCCGTTTACCTTTCATTTCTTTTTTTTCTAATTAAGGATGTTAATTAAATGGATCACAAACCAAACACTCTCAACACTAAATATTATGGGCAGGAAATGCTTGGTTTGCATATAATTTGATTCTGCACAGTAGTTTCGTGTTTTTAATCAACCTACAGGTCAATATAAAAACCAGTAGCTAGGAAAAATACAGCTTGGGCTTAGATTTAAATAGTTAAGGAGGATTTGAACAGAGAGAAATGGAGGACCTGGCAGGAGAAAGTATTATTTTTTTCCTTCAAGACCTGACTACAGAAACTTGTGAGGAAATGTTAATCAATGGATGCAACTAG
>PVKC010044007.1:0-11649 GCA_004027635.1 Crocidura indochinensis | reverse complement strand
TTTTTTGTACTATCCTCATTTACTTTGATATCTTCTTTATTTTTAATATAAAATATTAAAATCATTTGAAAATAGTTTCAAGTATATTAAATATTTATGTTTATACAATATGTTTTATATGTACAAAATATAAATGTTTACATTTATAAATATATTTTCATATATTTATGAATGCATTATAAATAAAATCACTAAATACAGATTTATTTTGTTAATATCACTTGCAAGTAAGCTTTGAATGTTAAGTATGTAATAAAAATATTTTAATAAAATTCCTCAAATTGTATTGAGGGGTATTTATTTTTAGGTCCCTAATATCAACTTAGAACATAAACTATATGCAGAGATTTTGTATGAAGTAGTCTAGTAAAATATTAGGAAATATTTAAACATCTTTAGTAAAAGTTGTTATGGTCCTTTCCATAATAATAATGCAAGTAGTTTTGTCATCTATAAGGAATCCTGATATGGATCCATGCTTCTCATAACAGTACAATGACTGTTAATGATTTGTTTAATTGAATAATAAATAAAACATGCATTATAATGCACAGTTACTTTTTTAAAAAGCACTGGTACTTTAGAGATAGCACAACAGATAAAGCATTTAGTTGCCTTGCATGCAGCTGACCTTAATTCAATCCCCTAAACATCGACGTAGGAATAAACCCTAAGTATAGCCTTGTGTGTCCCCCCAAAATTAAAAAATTTCTTGCTCTAACAATCAACTAAACAAACAAAACACTTAAAAAAAGGGAGTAAAACCTAAGTGATATTACAAATTACCAAACAAATTAATAAGTGAAGCTTTATCAGGGGTCCTCAAAATTTTTAAACAGGGGACCAGTTCACTGTCCCTCAGATCATTGGAGGCAGGACTATAGTAAAAACAAAAACTATGAACAAATTCCTATGCACACTGCATATATCTTATTTTGAAGTGAAGAAACAAAATGGGAGCAAATACAGTATGTGGCCCGCAGGCCGTAGTTTGAGGACCACTGCATTTATAATGTAAACGTGAATGATCTTATTAATATGAATAAAAGTAGCTAAAATGATTAATTTTGCTATATCATATTGCCTGGACAATATTAAGTGAACATAACATTCTTTATATAAACAACCCTTCCTGGTGGGTGTTCTGTTTATGACTGAAGCCCAACTACAATCATGCTTGTAATTATGGTGCTTAAATAATGATTTTATTTAGAAAACAAAAACCAAGCAACCCTTCCCATAGCTAAATGAGATAAAATATATCATCAGATAGACACATATAATTTCTTTTCTTTTTACTGTCAGTATTCATTGTTATAGATATCTTTATTTAAGCACCATGATTACGAACATGTTTGTAGTTGGGTTTCAATCATAGATTTTGAGCTATATCAGGCAGTGCTCGGGGGCTCTATGCTCAGTATTATTTTTGTGCTAGAATTCTTTTATTCTTTTTTTTTTTTTTTAGAATTCTTTTATTCTGTCAGTACTATTGGAGAGGGCAGACTAAGTAGTATTGGGAACAGAAACCAACACTTCCACATGCAAAACCTGTGCTCAGTTTGTTGAGCTATCTCTAACCCTCTTGCATCTTAGTTTAGTGAGTTTTTCTGTGTGCCGTTCTTATTTTTGTGTTTGTGGTTGAGAGACACATTAAGTAGTACTCAGTTACTCTTGCTCTACACTCAGGAATCATCCCTGGCTGTGCTCCTGGGTCCTCAATGGGCATGCCAGGCCATGAGCAAGTTAAGTGCCCTACCCACTTTACTAAAGCAATTTTATAGGAAAACCATATTTCTATTTCAACTTTATTTTACTTTACAGGATTCAAGCCAAAACTCGAGAATTTAGAGAGAGACAAGCTCGTGAGCGGGACTATGCTGAAATTCAAGATTTTCATCGGACATTTCCCTGCGATGAAGAGCTGAGATACAGGGGAATTTCTTCCTTTGAAGGTTCCTTGACTCTCAATGCTAGACCTCAGAGCCCAAGAGAAGAACACATGATGGATGCCTTGTATGCCCAAGTAAAGAAGCCACGGAACTCCAAACCTTCACCTGCGGACAGGTAAGTTTCAGTAGCAGAATATTGCTCCAAATTTGCTTGTATGTAGTTTTGATGAGTGTGACTTCATCATTCTTAAGATGGAATGACTTTTCATTAATGGTCTATAAAATGCTGTGATGTCTCCAAGAATCAAGTTATGGAAATCATCATAGTGGATGGAGCAGCAGAGGTTTTGGTTACTTTTTGCAGATTCTGACGTATATTAATTTATTCTTAAAATAATCTGAGACTAGAGAGCATAACTTTGGTTTATAACTCAAAAAGTGTACTTAAACTAATTTCTTTTACTTAAATCATCTTTCTTCTTATTGAAAGGAGAATTTCTAGTTCATGGTAATTAAATCGATGAGGAATGACATGCTTTGTTTCAATTATGATTTACCCCAGAGGACATTTGTTTTGGATGAAATGGTTTTTTATTTAAAAAATTAATAGATGAAATATGCTGTATTTGAATGCATGGTCAGCATTCAAACGCTTGTTGAGAGCTGCCAATCACTAGTTTTATGATGCATGTTACTATTGTATAAAGGGGCACAATGTTAACTTGATATTAATGTCTGTTTTTAATTCAATTTTAAATGCCATTATGGTTATCTACTCTGATTATATATTTGTGGCTATATATTGATTTCAAATTTTAACTAAAACCTTTTTTAATAAACTGATCTCTCCTACCCCTCTATCTATATTCAGCGCCATATGTAATTCATGAAGAAAATAGTACTCGATCCTTTTATATATCAGGCATATTCATGTTGTCATAAATACAGGTGTCATAAATTTACTAATCTTTCATGTCATAATCTTTCTAATTATTAAGAAATATATTTTATATATTACTGTATATACACATAATACTATTGCATACATATTATAGTAGAACTATATTTCTTTTGTTTCTGTTTGCTTTTGTTTTGGGGCCACACCCATTGACACTCAGAGGTTACTCCTGGATGTGCGCTCAGAAATTGCTCCTGGCTTGGGGGGACCATATGGGACGCCGGGGAATAGAACTGCAGTCTGTCCTAGGCTAGTGTTTGCAAGGCAGGTGCCTTACCTCTAGTGCTACTGCTCCAGCCCCTAGTAGAACTATATTTTTTGTTAAAATTAGCCATCTTCCCTTAAAACAAGAAGTTCTCATGCTTTAATTTGAACCGAAATTACCTGAACAGCTTCTCAAAAAACATTAAACATTAAACTTAATTTTAGGATGAGAGAGATGCATGGAACTTATTTCCTTTGCAGTTCCCATGTTTTATTTGACTGCTGCATTTTGTAAGCAGTTTATCTTTTTGTTGCCTATTTATGGCTATTTTTAATAGAAGTTTGCCAAGACAACAGGTATCCCTCAGGCAAACCCCAGATAGTGGATAAAAAGAGAAAAGGGTCTTAGAGGGAAAGCTCCAGTTAGATTTTTGTTCTGGTGCTTCCTTTCTGTTGTTTGTAGGTTTGCCTGGTTTTAGGTATTCTTTATTGCTTAATGAAAATCTATTTGCCATTGATTGGGTGAAGATGTTAATCTGGCAGACTTAAGTGTATTTAAGCCTTTTAAACATGATCATCTGGAAAGTTCACAGTGCTTGTTAACTACCACAAAGCATACAGAGAATAAATTTAGAATGACTGCGAGTGACATTTGCTTTTAAAACACACACACACACACACACACACACACATACACACACGTGTTTAAAGAAAAAAGAGCAAAACTTGATTTGAGCTGTAGTTGGGACAGCACTTTATTTATTTTATTTTATTTTATTTTATTTTTGGTTTTTGGGTCACACCCGGCAGTGCTCAGGGGTTACTCCTGGCTTCATGCTCAGAAATTGCTCCTGGCAGGCACGGGGGACCATATGGGGCACCGGGATTCGAACCGATGACCTTTTTGCATGAAAGGCAAATGCCTTACCTCCATGCTATCTCCCGGGCCCCTGGGATAGCACTTTAAACTCACACCACATTTGAAGACCATAAGTAGACCAATGAATTCTTGGGGAACTGAACTACTTGGCATTACCAGCTCGTCAATTTTGGAGGAACTGAAAGATATAATTAGTTAGCATGTTAGTGATAATAACATTAGTGATAAAATCGTCACTGCTAATTCCAATGTGATTCATTTCTATCGTCTTCTATATTTAATTTGCAAATCTAAAAGCTAGTGGATATGTTGGCCATGGTTGTTCACATAGCCCAGAAGTGCATGAGGGTTGAGATCAGGTTTCAGGAGGGAGTCCTCCCTCTCTTGAATTCTAGAAACAATTGCTTTATCACCAGGGTTAAAACCTCAGTATCCTGTAAGAGTCTACAACTCCCTGGATTTCTGCAAATTATCAATAGAGCTTCCATGTACTTAGAACTGTCTGCTCTGTGCTCCAGCTTCCTGCTGCAATGTTCGCTCTACACTGTGTGGATCTTACACTGAAACTCATCTCTTGGTGAATTTACTCCAGGACTAGAGAGATTGTATAAACTAAGGCACTTGCGTTACACTCAAGTTCCCCATATTCAATTGCTGTCACTAGTATTACATAGTCTCCTGAGCACAGAGCCAAGAGTAAGCCTTGAGCACAACTGGATGTGGCCCCAGAAACCATACCAAAGAACCACATTCAGCAGAATATTTTAGGGGAGACTTTCATCATGAATAAGAGTCACAACCAAGCAATAAACAGCTCAGATTCATATCAGAGCATCATCATATTCAAAATCTCTCTCAAAGTCCTGAAAGCGCAATCTAGACATTTATTTTGGGGGGAATTTTGTAGTTGTATGCATTTGTGTTTACAAAGGGAGATTGGAGCAGATTATTTCAAGACATTTGCACTTATAGAAATAGAGTTTATTTATTTTTAGATAAAGGACCAAAAAAGCTTAAGTTGATTTTTTTTTGGTAATTATTATTTTACAGAGACAAGATGTTCCAACAATCATGTTGCTAATCCCCAAAGTTGAGTATTATTGTACCTGGAAGGTACTTTTCACCCACCCATAATAGAATATGAATTTGACTTGTAACTAAGAGGTGTCACCTCCTTTGTCTTTTTCTGTCAGAGAAAACTGGAGAAAAGTATTTCTCAGACTTGATTCCTTCCTTCTTTCCTTCCTTCTTTCCTTCCTTCCTCCTTCCTTCTCTCTTTCCTTCCTTCCTTTCTTCCTTTCTTCCTTCCTTCCTTCCTTCTTTCCTTTTCTTCATTCCTTTTCTTTCCTTTTTTTCTCTTCTCTTCTTTTCTTTTCTTCTTCCAGTTTTAGGGGCACTCCTGACTATGTTCTCAGGAATTACTCCTAGAGATGCTCAGGAGACGATATCAGATCCTGAGGATCAGATCTGGCTCAGGCACATTCAAGACAAGCAAGTGCCTTACTAGCTATACTATCTCTCCAACCCCTAGAGAATCTTTTTGAAAGAACGACAGTCTTTTGATTCTGCAATACTGAATTAAATTGTTTTGATTAAAATGTTATTTAAATATGTATAAGAATAAAATAAGACTAAACCCGTTCTGTATATAGCCATTAGTCAACTATAAAACTGAACATTTTTGCAAATTAAATATTATAAGCAAAACAATAAAACCATTACATTCAAGTGACAACATTAATTTAATGTGCCAAATAATGTTTTCTTAAAATCTAAACTCTAGCACAAATGAATATGATTGTGACTTCTACACTGCAGGATCATTTGTGTTGGTTTGCTTATTCCACAGGATTTGTGCTGTCTCGATTTATCATTCATTTTTCTAACTCAATTTCTGCATTTATTTTGTGTGTTCATATTCAGTGACCTTTAGCCATAAGGCCATGTCGCCTCATTTATGAAGAGGTCCATGAGAGCTTTTTGATGACAGTAGCATTTTTTTCAGTGCTGTTAAACTTAAATTCAATAAGTGAAATAATACATGTAAGATTTTCTAGAATACCTAGAATATGCTCATTTATGCTTCACTTTAAAAAATTCAGAAGCATAAAACTGAAACAGTATAGTATACTCTGTATAAGGAATACACTCCAGAAAGAAATTCTCTTTTCAACTAATGAAATTTTATCAAAATATTTAATGATCATTTGATACAGAATTCAAATTTTGTATTTCATGGTAGTGTGGCAGTATCTTAATAGTATGAAGTGTAATCTATATCAGTTCTGATATTTTTATTGTTCACAATAAGAGCAATATTCTGGATTTCATTCCTTAATCATTTTGATTGAATTTATATTCAGACATATGAAATATTTGAGTTATGGGATCCCATATTGAACTAATCAATGATAATTTCCTAAGCACTGTGAATTTTATGTCAAAAAGGATCATTTTTCAGTTTCTATATACTATGTATAAAGTATTAAAAAACAGAAACAATAGGATGCCACATAAAAAGTAGTCTTCTGCCTATTAACTTGATTGACACAAACTGTTATATGACTATGCTTTTATGAATAACCTTGATAAAAATCCACTTCTGTGGGGGTAGGTCAATCCTGCAGTACTCAAGGGTTACTACTGGCTCTGCACTCAAGAATGGCTCCTGGCATTGCTTGGGGGTCCCATATGGGATGAGAGGATCAAACCCAGGTCAGCTGCATGCAAAGCAAATGCCCTCCCTGCTTTACTAGAGCCCCATAACATTTCACTTTTTCGTGTCAGATTAATATGAAAGAGAAGCTGACCCTCCCCTTTTGTTTCATATTAATAGCAAGGTTTATACACACACACTCACAAATGTAGCACATATATATATATATATATTTGGGCCACCGCGAGCAGCACTCAAGGGTTACTCCTGGCTCTGTGCTCATAAATTCCTCTTGGCAGGCTCAGGGGACCACATGGGATTCCAGGACTTGAACCAGGTCCATTCCTGGTCAGCCCCATGTAACACAAACTCCCTACCTCTGTGCTATCTCTCCAGCCCCTAATGTGGTATATTTGTGGTTTTTATTCTGCATATAACCTGATACCTGCAAGATCTACATGATTCATTATTTATATAACTTTGCCCTATTTGTATTTTCAGTTGGCTGAAATACTTTAGCACATGATATCATGCTCATTTATCTCTGTTTCTTTCACTGTAGATGACACTACTAGTTGTCTTGTCTTCTCAGTCCATAATTGAAAGAATCAAAATTTTATAAGAAATCTGGCTATTTCTTACCAAAGTTCATTTGACTTAAGTTTTTTCCTTTGCCATTTGTCCATTCCTTACCAGGGAAGTGAATAGATGCTTCAAGGTAGAACTTCTCTAACATCTCTGATGATACAGATCAGGAGCTGGTTGGTTCTCTCAGCAGCTTTTCCTACTTTAACATGCCCAATCTCCTGCTCTGACCCATGAAACAGGACCCTTTGTTGCTTAAGTTAAATGCTATTAATTTTCTATTTCATAGAAAACCAAGTATCATTCTAACTAAATATAATGAGCTGGTACATAAGTGCTCAGAAGAAATTATTATCATTAGTCCAAACTGCCTACTTATGGGAGAGCTATATTCTGGTCAAATCATTTGTACAGTGTCTATGAAATGACTTCATGAACAAAGATTTCCAGTGTCACTAATCAACTCTTCTACCTTTCCTTTTGTTCAGCCTTAACTTAAAGATATGCCATCAGATATTGGCTAGTATAAAACTTTTTAACTCTAATAAACCACTGATTCTTCACAACTCTTTCCACTACCAAGAATTTTTTTTTAAATTAAAAGCATTTGAGGATTTTGTACAAGTGCATGGACTATGTAGTCACAGTGCCTGAGTTTGGTTCTGAGTTCTTCCACCATCAGCTATAGAAATTCTATGTTTAATTTTCCTTTTCTGTCAAATGGGGATGATACTGTTACTTCATTAGGCACAGGGAGGACTATTAATATTTATAAAGCACTTAGCAGTGTGCCTTGCTTCAGTAAGCAGTACTAAAGTGTTGTTGCTATTGTTAGAAAAGGAGCATTTACTCCAAGAAAGCATAACATGCTCACTGTGGATTCAGAAAGAAGCAAGAAATGAAATTTAAATGAATATAGATATATTTCATTCTTTATACTTAACCTAGATACAAAAGTGCAGAATGCATTTCAGTTGATACCACATCAATCCCAAAAATAGTTTGGAATCAAAGTTTCTTCATAAATCACCTCATATCATGAACAAGTCTCTCTAAATGAGGAATTCCTGATTTCAGTAGGATACTTTCCTGATTGCATCTGTAGAATAACTGCTTGAAATAGAAGTCAGGACTGGATAAAGCAAAGTAAATTACTTGAGAGTAATTAGTTGGATGGTATAAGAACATGCTCAATCAATTTCAGACCATTCCTTGACATTTTAAAGACCTGTGCTTTGTATTTTCATGGAATTTTGCTTTGGTTTGTTTTGGGACCACGCCCAGTGACTCTCTAGAGTTACTCCTGGCTCTGAGCTCAGACATCACTCCTGGTAGGCTCGAGGGACCATATAGGATGCCAAGATCAAACCCAAGTCAGTCCCAGTTCAGTCCTGGGTTGGCTGCATGCAAGGCAAATGCCCCATTGCTGTGCTATCACTTAGCCGTCCTGAATTCTTTTTTCTTGGGGGAGAGAGGGTGTCACACCCAGCAGTGCTCAGGGGTTATTCATAGCTCTATGATCAGAAATCGCTCCTGGCATGCTCGGGAGACCATATAGGATGCCGGGATTCGAACCACCATCCTTCTGCATGCAAGGCAAACGCCTTACCTTCATGCTATCTCTCTGGCCCTCCTCCTGAATTCTTTAAACTTTATGTTTCACTTTTATGAAATTCTTACTGGCACCAAGTTTACCATGCTCTATGAAGAGCTGAAGGCTTGAACTTCTCAGAACCTGTCTAAAACTTTAACATTTCTATTTATATCAAGTTATCATCTGGAAGGTCAGGCAAGCATCACAATGATCTTAAGAACTGTCAAGGGTTGTGTTTTTTTGAACAATGATCATTCTCATTTTACCATAGATGTGGAAAATTGGGAGAGCTTCTCAGATGTGCTGTGTGTCTTCTCACTGATATTACTGCTCAGTGGATCTGGCTGGAGACTAAGAACCCACATTCTTTAATGAGCACCTAAATTAACTGTAATGCAAGTGATTCCTTTGGAATGTACTACTTTGGGACTCATGAAAAAATAAAAATAAAAAAAGAACCTTTTCAGTTTATTAAGTTCTGTTAACATTGAAGTCCATGAAATCAGTCATAATTTCTTTATTGGACCCAAGTTGATCTTGACATGTATAAGTGCACATTCTTCATCTCAGATTAAATAATCACTGTATTTAAAAGTTTGGTTTGTAAGTATAATAATCATGGACTTTAGGCAATGTTTCTTGATATTTAGCAGCAAAGTTACTTTTCATGCAAGTCCAATAAACATAAAAGTTTATTGGGCTTGAATTCTAACGAAGAAAGGAAGTGCTGATTGGTAATGTTTTTTATTTACATGAGGACACCATCCAATTCATATATGTACATATGTATATATACAGATGCCAAGATAAATTGTCAAAAACTCCATAGAAAGACGGCTCTAATGGACATTTGCTGACTGTCATAACGCTATCATTTGCCACCAAGAGTGCATTGTCCTCAAATATAATTGAAATAAAATAGGTACTGTGCTGCTATAAATCTAAATAGCAGGAAAATAGTAGGCTAGACTCCCCCAGCTTGCTGAGGACACCTTAATGGAAACATAAATACCATAATCATATGCTTTTTGCATGCATTTTACTGCTGAAGAGAAAAATGTCGATTTTAAAAGAAAGGACCTTTATGAACTTGTTTTTCCCCCATTAAAACTGAAATCTAGTTGTGTCAGAAAGAAGACTGACAAACACAGTACAAAATTAATTTTCTTAGAAACACAGGCAGTTATTAAGTGTATGTATGCTCTTTTAAAAATGTTGGGTCATTTACAAAGTTACTTGCCTTTCTCAAAAGTCAAATACCAATTTATTTACATTTATTTAGCACTATTTATCTTTACTTTGCTTAAAATGTGAGCACATAGTTCTCAAATGGAGTAAAGTTCATCTTAAGATTGAGTTTTCAAAGTTGGTATCTCTTTTTTTTTTTTGTTTTTTTGTTTTTTTTTTTTTTTGTTTTTGGTTTTGGTTTTGGTTTTTGGGTCACACCCGGCAGTGCTCAAAGGTTACTCCTGGCTCCATGCTCAGAAATTGCTCCTGGCAGGCATGGGGGACCATATGGGGCACCAGGATTCAAACCGATGACCTTTTGCATGAAAGGCAAACACCTTACCTCCATGCTATCTCCTGGGCCCCCGTTGGTATCTCTTAAAGTCTGGTGAGTGCAGGTAAAATAAAGAAAGAAGATTCTACTCTGACAATGATAGTTAGAACTGGTCATTCTGGACAAGGACTGGGTGCTAAAAAGGGAAAAAGGGACTTGCATGTTACCCCTTCATTAGCAATAGTGCAAACCACAGTGTAAAAGAGAGAGAACGGGGGGGGGGACAAAATGCTTGTCCCAGAGGCAGGCGGGGTGGAGAGGTAGGGAGCAAATGGGGGACATTGATGATTGGCAAAGGTGCACTGGTAAAGGGTGGTATATTCAGTTCTATGACTGAAACCCAACTATGAACAATTCTGTAACCATGGTGCTTAAATAAAGCAATTAAGAAAACTAAATTGATGCTCCTGCTAATTCATGATCTTCACTCTGATTTATTAATCTATTTATCTCTGACCTTGATATTCTTTGGGGGGTTTGTTCTTGTTTGGTTTGTTTGGGTTTTTTTTGTTTGTTTTTTTTTGTTTGTTTGTTTTGCTTTTTTGGGTCATACCTGGTGACACTCAGGAATTACTCTTGGCTATGAGCTCAGAAATCTCTCCTGGCTTGGTGGACCATATTGGACGCCAGGGTATCAAACCACAGTTTGTCCTAGGTTAGCGTATGCAAGGCAAATGCCCTACTGCTTTTACCATCACTCTGGCCCCGACCTTGATATTCTTTTAACATATGCCTCACACCCATAACTACACCCAATATTTTTATGTACCTGAGCTACTGGACTCTCCCTGCTTACCAATGGTCAAAGAAGGAAGAAGCTTTCCTTCTTCCTAACCAATTCAGGGAACATTTTTCCTGACCCCAATCTCTCCATGCAAAAACCTCTCATATTTGTTTCAGTCCCTTCTGTATCTTGTGCCTTTCTACTAGAACTTTTGGCAGTAAACATGCTAAAATGTTCATCATGCTGTTAAAAAATATATTTCAGCCTCTAGCTACTTTCTGACCCGTTTCCTCTTTATTTCCAGTTCAGGCTTTTTGAAAGATTCATCCAGACTTGATGGTGCTATCTATATATTATTTTCCCCACTCTTTAATGTCTAGAACCTGATCCTCCAAACCTGCAAATATATTAGTTCATTCTGTGAAAAGGACATTGCAGAGATGATTCGATTACTCTTAAACAGTGGATTATCCAGTTGGGCTTGCATTATATACTCTTCCAAATTAAAAGAAATAAGCAAGTTTTCCTAATTAGAAGAAAGTGGTAAGAGAATCATAAATGTTGAAAGATGCTGAGGCTGACTTTGAAGACAGGA
>PVKC010044006.1:0-11671 GCA_004027635.1 Crocidura indochinensis | reverse complement strand
AACCCAACTACAATCATGTTTGCAATCAAGGTGCTTAAAGTTTTCAGACAAAAAGGACAATTTTACAGGTTCACTTACCCATTCTGCCACTTTGTTCTGCACTTTTACCTCAGGGTGACCAAGCAGGTTTTGAATCACTACGGAAATTCTGTATAAAATTCCATCTGCCCATTGGAAATACAATTTAATCCATTACTTATATTTCTAAGAGCTATCCATCTTAAATGATTATCACAATTTCATCTAATTTAAAGAAACATCTCCTATACCAACACAGTTTCTGTGATATTTGACTCTGCAAATTGTTTAAGGTAATTTCTTAAAAAAATACATATATGTGTGTATATATTTTTATATATATGTATATTAGTTTTGGGGTCAGACCTGGTAGTGCTCAGGGGTTACTCCTGGCTCTATGCTCCAAGATTATTCCTGGCAGGCTTGGGGGACCACATAGGATGTCAAGGATTCGAACCATCGTCCTTCTGCATTCAAGGCAAACGCCTTACCTCCATGCTATCTCTCCGGCCTTCTTAAAAAATTCTTACAGATAATTTATCACTTCTAAATAATCACCTGATTATAGCATATATATTTTGCAAAACGGTTTTAAAAAATTTCTATTGAATATTGTATATAAGGTCATGTTTAAAATTCATCGATTCACCAAACACCAAATCCAAAGTCAGTGACAACAGAATCGATACCCAATCTACTTCAAGCTAGACACAGAGGGGACTAGTTATACTAGCAGTCCCAGGGAGGGGGGGCAAAGAAGGGGGATATGGGACTCATGCTAGGAACAGGGATAGAGGGAGGACAATACTGGTGATGGGAATACCCCTGATTCACTGTCACTGTGTACCTTAAATATTACTATGAACGATTTGTAATTCACTTTGGTCACAATAAAAATTACTTTAAAAAATCATCAATCTATTTTTTCTGAGAAATGCTTTAATTTTATATTTTATTATTATTTTAACATTATTGTTTAGATAATATAAATTCTATCATGTTAGCATCTATGCCATTCTTGTGTAAATTTAATTCACTTCCTCATTGACACCAGAATTCCCACGACCTTCCACCATTGACATTACATCGGCTCTGGTCTGATATTAGTTCATCTCATTGAAAATCACTTTTGAAACCCGAGGCCAATGATTTGATATTGTTCTATACTGTTTATTCCCTTGATTTATATTTTTTTAATTCCATAAAATGATAATTTGTTTTTAAAGTGAACTTGCTCAAAAACAATTTAATTTTATTTTTTATAAAAAATTTATCACTGTATGTCAGCACTTGCAACAAGGTAAGGAATTCACTGACAAAAGAACAAACATGCATGTACTTAACTATCCTGAGCCCTAAAGACTCTCTCTTCTTTCTCTCTAGTATAGCACACTTTTCATAAAATCATATAAATTTAGGGACCCGGGAGATAGCATGGAGGTAAGGCGTTTGCCTTTCATGCAAAAGGTCATCGGTTCGAATCCCGGTGCCCCATATGGTCCCCCGTGCCTGCCAGGAGCAATTTCTGAACATGGAGCCAGGAGTAACCCCTGAGCACTGCCGGGTGTGACCCAAAAACCACAAAAAAAAAAATCATATAAATTCAAATGAATCATATTTTTCTTAAAAATTCTATATCACAGTTGTTTATATCAAAGAAGGGAGTAAGAAAACTTGTGGACAGAATTTCAATTTGGCTAACTTGCTTTTAAAAGAAAGCCAATGTAAAAAATGAAGGCTCTGGGGCCCGGGAGATAGCATGGAGGTAAGGCATTTGCCTTTCATGCAAAAGGTCATCGGTTCGAATCCCGGTGCCCCATATGGTCCCCCGTGCCTGCCAGGAGCAATTTCTGAGCATGGAGCCAGGAGTAACCCCTGAGCACTGCCGGGTGTGACCCAAAAACCAGAAAGAAAAAAAAAGTGAAGGTTCTCAGGCTTGGAGAGATACTACGGGGTAAGGTGATTGCCCTCACATGGTCAATCTCCAGCACCTATTATGGTTTCTCAGAGCACTATCAGGAGAGGACCCAGAAGATAAAGTCAGAAGTAAGTACAGAGAGCATCATGAGGTGTAGCTCAGAAACAAAAGGGAAAAAAGGAGGTACTGGATTTTGTTTTGTTTTCCAGTTAAGTGCAATCCTTAAATTAGTTTGGTTTATTTTATAAATAAAAATCATCTTTACCAACTAAGGTTTGGTAAAATGATAGAGAATAAAAATATACCTTTTTATAGTGTGGCAAATATATAAAAATTTCAAACCTCCCTTATTGCCAGTGAGCTTTCTTCATATTTCATTTTGGAAAGTTTTAAGTTAAATATACATAAGCTAGAGAAACAAAATTAAAATAATAGGAAGTGATTTAATACTGTAATCATTTATCGGGGGCAGTAGAAAAAATACAAAATTAATCCTCTTGTAAAGCCAAAACCTAGTCTCATAAAGATATATTTTTCCAGTGGAAAACTGAGAAAATCAAACTAAAATATTGGCATTTCTGAATGTAATGAAATACACAAAATTAGTATAAGTCCAAGGACTAAAGAATTTAATTTATACAGACTAGATTATTTCATGTCCTATATTTTCAATTTTTTGATTATTTTAAATTTTATATTTTTCTAAAAATGATCCGAATGAAAAATAATAAGGGATATGTATCAAATAATATTTCACGCAAAATCTTATTTACACTAAAAAGCTTGTCATGTCAAACTATGGACATTTTGAATTAACAGGTAATTCAAATTGTTGTGATCCAAAATTCATTATTTTAGGATCTTAGGAACATTCTTTGAATGTTCATAGGTGTTAGAAGAATAAATGAAAAGTCACCACTAGATGGAGACCTGAGGCATGTGTTTGTTTAAGAGTATAGTATTTCCCCACTTTGGGAAAATCTGGCAAAATATTCGAAGTATGTATTCTTTTCACTTACACTTCCAAAATATTATAAAAACTTCCCAACATTTGTGATAATTTTTACTAAATTTAATTATTTGCTGCCTCACTCTTTTCCATTGACTTCTTTATTGTTATTTCTTGTTGCCCAATTATTTCACTCTTCCTCATTTTCCTACACAGGCTTCTCATGATCAAAATCTCAGAAAAGGTTCCAAAATCAAAAGATTGGATAAGGTAAATAACATATTCAATAGTAATGTCAAGCTTTCTTAAAATTGGGATTTTCCAATGAATCCACTTGTAAGTGTGAGAAAGCTTAATCATTCTCCTTGCTGATATAAAACCACTACTGAAAAGAAAGCAACTGAAAATATTGACAGTACATGCAAATTTTTAAGTAGTTCATATACGATGTATACAAACAAAGTTCTACTTAGTCTCAAGGTGAACAAGTGATGCTTTTTTTTTTTTTTTTGACTACACCCTGTAGTGCTCTAAGGTTAGTCAGGGCTCAGCACTCAGCATTCCTGGTGATGCTTGGAGGTTCATTTGAGATGCCAAGGATGAAACCTGGGCTGGTCATGACATGGCAAATGCTCAACCCACTGTACTAATGTTCCTGTTTTCATGTGATGCTTTTTTTTATTATTTTGAATTTAACTATATCCAGGGGGGGATCTCAATTTATTAATGCTCTGTCTTTTAAAAATATAACACAGTTTTCAGATACCAATGTGTGTGAGAAGGCAACAGACCAACACAAGGCTAACATAATGTTATTGTTTTCATTTCTTTTTAAAACTAGTGGTACTAATTCGATTTTGGAATAACAATGTTACTCTCTCCACAAAAATAACAAGGAGTTAAACAATAATAAAATTATTAAAGAGTTAGTATAGATAGTTCAAGGATGTGGTAAAAAGAGAGTATAAAAATTGTACTATTTTATTTTGGGATGACAACATTACTCTCAAAAAATAACAATATTTAAACTAAAATTTGTGTCAATTTAAATAATAAAATTATTGAAGTCTTATGATAAGGAGTTTAACAATGTGGTAAAATTGTTTAGAGGGTATAGAAATCTGTCTACACAATTTGGAGAATATTTCTACTGTGTATGACTTTTTAATATATTTATTTTTTAGACCAGTAATTATTTTTAATTGATCACCTAATTAATATTTTAATGTAATTGCTAAACCAATTGTTTTAATTATTTAAATTTAAGTATTCAATTAATCGATTTAATTATTTAATTATTCATTTAAATTATTAATTGGGGTTATTTTTAATTTAATTTAATTTAATTATAAAGAATCATGAGGGATTAATTTTTTTCTTTCATGTGGTCAAGTCAGATCATTTTAATCAACTCTAACATTCGCTTGCTTTGTTAAAATGCCAACGAAGGCTATGACGCAGAGAGAGATGGACGGAACAAGGCTCTTTTCAAGAATGTCAGAAATGACATGATGGAGTGAATACAGCTCCACTCTACCAAGCCCAGGCCTCTGCAGCATCATCGAAACGTTTTTGGGCAGTAGAGGATGTGCCAGTCCTGGGGGGGAGAAAGCCACAGAGGCTCTTTGTATGAAGATACAAAGAGCAAAATGCTTCGTTAGAATTATAATATTCCCATCTACTGGCTGGAATCCATATGAAATATGCACTGAAAACATCAGCTACTGGTACTTTCTTGGGGTGAGGGGGCTGGGATTTTTGCTCCTTCATAAATCTCCCTCGTGTGGCTATCAAAATAACCATTAACACTTCCTTGAGTCGAAGCCCTTATAACTTTATAAAATGAATAGCTATGCTTCACATAAGATATTTCATAATCCCAATTTACATAAGATATTCCATAATTCCAATTTAAACAGAGTACAGAAGAATTGATATGTCTAACTAAAGGGGAAAATATGCACTATTTTGACTTTTTTTCTCAGGGTTGATGTCCCTGGTGATACATTGCAGATGTCACAGTCTCAGCTAAATGAATGTGTGGAGAAAATTCCTTTGCTTCTAATATTTAATATTTGAGAATATTACTGTGCTCAAGGCAATGGTGAGATCACCGCATTGGTATTCCCTTTATTTGAAGATACTGAAACTACTTACTTTCAACTACCAAAAAGATATGTACTTAATTCATATAGTAGCAGATTAAATAAACCCATTCAACTAAAAATTCCTTTGCTTTTTTTCTTTGAATATTTGTTATATTTTGAGAATTATAACTAATATAGAGAAGTACATAAAGAAAAATTTAAATGATTGATGATTCACTTATTACTCTTCAACAAAGAAAAAAGCATAATTCAACATATAAAATGATATAAATGTGACAGATATCTAAACATAATGTTGACTTCAGTAAAATAAATTAGTTTGAGAAATTATAAAAATTCTTAAAAGTCTAACTTTCTACAGAAATAAACCAAAAATATGTATAACTTTTCCCATAGCTCTAAGATGAAGTACATTAATTCCTTTAATTAAATGTTTGAATCTTAAATCTTTCTCTTAAAGGAACCTCAGCTAACAATGCAAAAGAATATCAGAAGTATATACATTTTAATGATTAGTAAAGTGTAGAATACAAGCAAAACAAGTTCTACTTATGTATTTTAATAGTCTTGCAAAAGTACAAACACACTGATTTTGATAACATAAATCTATTTAAACATTAAGTATTCATACATTTAGATTACAACTTTCGACTCTCCAGTAATAAGTAAATGCTAAAGCAATCTAAAGCGTGGCAACTATAGTTAATAACACCAAGTAAAAAGTTAATTAGCAAGTAAATGATAATAAAATACTGCACATTTCAAAATGGCATGAACAAATCTAAAACTTCTCATGATGAAAAAAGTTAAACTATGTACTGTGATAAATATTAGCTTTGTATTAAATTATTTTAATTGAGTCACTGTAAATTGTAGTTGCAAAGTTATTAATAATTAAATTTCAGGAGTACAATGTTCCAATACCAATTATTTCACCAGTGTCCACTTTCCTCTACCATTGTCCCCAGTTTCCCTCCTGCCTCCATGATAGGCATTGCCTCTAAGACAGGCACTGCTTCCTTTTTCTTTAGGCATTGTGGTTTACCATACTGTTATTAATAGTTTATTATGCACATTATGCACATGTTACCTCCTTTCAGCACATAGTTCTGGTCCAGGGTGGCTCTTCCCTCTGTCATTGTTGTAGTGATTCCTTCCCTGGCCTATCCTACAAGTTGTCTTTGGGTTTAAGATCTCCCCTACCATGTTTCTTTATGATAGATATTAGTCTTAATATAGAAATCATTTCTATGAATATATATTAAATATTAGTTATTAAATAATTACACAGTACATATGAAATCAATAGAACATTATAAATCAATTAAAAATTTACTAGTTGTACCCAAAACTAAAGATGATTTTTATCATTTCATATATACTAAAATTATAAAATTATACAATTATACAATTTTATAATTCTACAATTATAAAAAGTAATGATTTCTTACCATTCCTTTGTTTATCAGTTCTATTAGTAACAGGCATGTTAGTGGTGACAGTGGGTGGTGTAATACTAGGAGAGTTTACAATAGCTGGTAATAAAGATGAGAAAGATGTAATATTGCAAGAAGAACATGACAGTTAATATGGAACAGCAACCTATAATTAATACATGCAATATATAGAGGAGGAGTAGAGACCACTTCTTGTCACCAAAGATAAAAGGTAGTTAATAAGAAAAAGAAAAAAGAAGCTATCTCTTCTATAGAACATTAAAAATGACTTAACAGGGCCTTTGATGTCATGCTGCACAGATTATGGAAATAACACAAAGGGACACTAGAAAAATTTTATTCTAAACTTACATCTATCATGAACATTTATGACACACAGAACATTACTGAAACTTTCTAGAATTTTTTCCTAAGTTTACTTTTACCCAAAAGTTAGTGAAGGGAGTCTATACTGGACCTAGCAATTTATAAGTAATTTAAACAGTCTTCCAATACACTGAGACTAGAAAAATAAAATATGAGAAGAAAATGCTTTTGTCTTTGACAAGATAAATAAAACAAATGATATATCTATAAGTTTTCTAAAGGTTGATAAATAAGTGGATTTTAAAAGGGTAAGTATTACAGGGGAGAATTTTCAAAGGATTATGTCATAGTCATATTTCTGACACTAGTAAAATTCTCAAAGATTAAATCCTTATGCAAATCTTTGGCAATAATTCTACAAGGATTCTGAAAAAAGTTATTTGCATAAAAATTATAAAAAATACCTATTAGGGGCTGGGCGGTGGCGCTGGAGGTAAGGTGCTTGCGCTAACCTAGGACGGACCGCGGTTCGATCCCCCGGTTCCCCATATGGTCCCCCGTGCCTGCCAGGAGTGACTTCTGAGCGAATAGCCAGGAGTAACCCCTGAGCATCACTGGGTGTGGCCCAAAAACCAAAAACAAAACAAAAAAAAATACCTATTAGTTGTCTCTGCAGTACTTTTGTATATTCATATATGCAAGAACAGTTTGTTATATACTTACTACTTACTATTTTGTTACATTTGATATTTAAGAAACTAGGCAGAAAATTACCTTCTCGAGGAATTTTGGGGTTACACATCCAGTGATACCTGCTTGTGCCACCACTCTGGCCCTGGGACTTCACAATTTTTAATGTGACATATACATCATACTCATTTTCAAAGAAATATTTAATAGAATTATAGATAAAAAGGCTTTGTTAATTAGGTAAAGCAATGGTAAAAGTAAAGCAAAATATTATTTTAAAATTGATTAATATATTACTTGATGTGCTGTTATTTAGTACATAACTAAAACCTTGACCATAATATAGCCATTAGGCATAATTCCATTAATAATAATCAGTATGATCACTTTTTAATTTTAATATTCAAGCCATATTGTGCATCATAAGTTGCATCAGGGCTTTTGCTTAGTTTAATTAAATGTTCAGTTTAATTTTCCCCACTGGTTTTATAAATAACGATGGCTACAAAATATTGTATGGCAAAATTGGCATTTTGCAACATTCCTAGGAAATAGAGGAGAAAATGAAACGAGCTCTATTCTAATAGTAAGTAATGATTCACATTTTAAACTTCATTGCTTTATGGTAATGTGGCCATCCTATATTATACGGGAAAACATTCTTTCTGCATTGGACACCCACGCAGCGAATATGCATCCAGCAATTCTTAGTTTTGCTGTTTTCTGTTCCTCAAGCATAAATTAAGATAAAAATAAAAGCAGAGACAGTGATATTGATTAAAAGAGCAAATAGGACACATAGAGAGACTGAATAAGACGACACTGATTCCTTACCTTGACAGAGTGTCCCCAAATCTGTGCAGCTGGCCAGTTCTGCTGCCGGAAGTGGGATCAAGTAGGAACCTTGATGCAAATAAAAATATAAGCTAGTTGAATCTAATGATGTTATCCAGGAAAAGCAATATGAAGCATATAACTAATAAATGGTGACTTCTCAATACTCCAGAGAAGAAAGTCTTTTACATACTTTGTGATTTACTTATTTCCAGAAAAAGTAAATTATGTTATTAAAATTTGTCTCAACATTTTTAACTCAATTGATAGATTATCAATACACAAAATAAAATGAAAGAAATGCCTTTGATACTTAAGATTTAGGAAAATAATGAGGGCTAATTTCACATATATAATGACAAGACTCTGTGAGTTAATTTGGATGTTTTACTGACAAATGTGTATTTCTGTTTATAGACACTCATCTATTTAATTTTTATTATTATTATTATTATTATTTTGTTTTTGGCCATACCCAGTGACGCTCAGGGATTACTTCAGGCATTGTGCTCAGAAATCACTCCTGGCTCAAGGGATTATATGGGAGGCCTGGGATTGAACCCAGGTCCATACTGGGTCACCCGCTTGCAAGCCATCCATTGTGCTATTGCTCCAGCTCCCCATCATCTATGTAATATGTAATACCAGAAATGTTTCTATAATTTCAAACTGGTGTCTGTGTCATTTCAAGTTTTTACTGACTCATCATCCTCAGGAAACATGTTTTGAACTGATTTTCTAGACAACGATTTCTCAGTTGTACTAAATCTCTTTTGACAATTAACAGGCATTTACCAACAGATTGAGGTAGAAAAGATAAGACAAACTTATTACAAAGCATATTTTAAATAAGGACAGAAGAATAAATTTACAGAGAATCAAGTGTGTAAATAGGCACATATATTATGCTAACTTCCATTTACTGAAAAATGTATGAGACTATTTACATATAATTAAATCAATCTATTTAAACTAATTAAATATACATTTTCTTTTAGAATGATATTTCTATAATAGCTATTCTAATGTTATGTTTCAACATTTTCTATTTTTCCTGGGAGATCTCTGAATGTTTTAAGTTCTCAGCAGACCAGAGTAGTTAACTAGGAGTTGGTGAAAGTGTATAATAGAAAGGTAGGAGGTGGGACTGGAGAGATAGCATGGAGGTAATGCGTTTGCCTTGCATGCAGAAGGATATTGGTGCAAGTCCCTGCATCCCATATGGTCCCTTGAGCCTGCCAGGAGCGATTTCTGAGCTTAGAACCTGGAGTAATCCCTGAGTAGAGCTGGGTGTGTCCAAAAAACAAAACAAAACAAAAAAGGTAGAAGGTATAGAGTTCTCTATATATAAGTACTCTGCGTATTAGAATGCTGTGTCTTACTTTATGTGTTAAACCCACGATTAGAGATGTCCTATTGAATATATTAACACATGCTCCCAGAAATGAATACTAACATTTTGAACTTCTGTTTTTGTTTTGGGACCATACTCAGCAGTCTCGGATTTATTCTTGACTTTGTGCTTATAAATGATTCCTGGCAGTGCTTAGGGGAACATCTGTGGTACTAGGTATCAAACCCAGCTTGGTTGTCTGCTATTTGCTGTACTAGCAGTCTGACCCCCAATTTGAACTTTTTATTCAAGGAAAGCCAAAAATTGAAAGGGATTCAGATTCTAAAAATAAGATTCAAAATTTAAAATATGCTTGAGGTCCTATAACAACTAAACAAGAATATACAAGAAGTATGGATATTTATTTAGGCTTCATATTAGGTATCCAGTGAGGATAAACAGTGAGTTTATAAACAGAAAGATATAATAAGACATGTGAAAATAAAATATATAGAATTGAATGCCTACATGGAAAATAGGGAAAGAAAGAGAGCTATGATTTTTCTGGTTTCCAAGCTTGGAAATTGATATACTTCAAGAGAATCTCACAAAAGGAAAAAAGAAATTAAAGTGGGGCCGATAAACAGTAAGTGAGTGATGGAAAGCTAAGAAAACCTGTGTTACATGATCTTATAAAAGGCCTACAAGGAATCTATACATGAGTCTGGGATCAGCTTAAGCTAGGATGGGGATTTGATGAAGGCTTGTTTTTAAAAATTAGATTTTGTGGATGTAGTAAATCATTGAAATAGTCAAATGGAAAAAAAAAAAAAAAAGAAATAGTCAAACGGATGCCTAATATGTGTGATGCCCAAGTACTGCGTGTCTAAACCTAGCATCAGCAAAGGGGCCCAATCTTCCAGCGGGAGGTCTCCCTATATTTTTGTAAAGTGAGATTGTTTTTAAAGATGTAAATTTGAGACTTTCCTCTAGAATGAAATTTTACAGAATGGAGCTGTATAAAGTTTCATGGAGGTTAAGGCTGTATGAAATATAGCAAAAAAGATTTAAAAATGATGAAAGCTGAGATTTTTTTACCTTGAACTGAAGTGTTTGTAGCAGGAAAATGGAAATTAAAGTCAGTAGCATGGGAAATAATAGACTCTAGACTGCTGGTCTTTAAAAGGAGTGAATGCAGAAAGAGAAAATTTGGTAAGGAATGGAAGTAGATAGGAAAGGGGAGATGTGAAGATTGAGAATTTAGATGCGAGTCCTAAGGAAAAAAAAGTATTTGAGAATTTCATCTTTTATATGTTCCTCCCATTGTTCCTCCTCCTTCTCAATTTACAGCCTTTTCTTACAAAACCTTCCTTCCCCTTTAGGTTATTCTAGTACAGTAAAAGAATTATGTAATAAAAAAGCTTGTGAAACTCAAAATTATTAATCTCGGGCTCTGAAGCTTGCAAGAGAGACCAAGTTGGAGTTCCTGAGCTTCTTAAATTACACTCAGTTGACTGTATTGGCTCCTTAGGCCATTTCTGGCACTGATACCTTATCTCTGGAAGACAAAGAGAAAGATAAAGGGAGTTTGTGGGAAAGCTGTTTAAATCTAATTCCAATTTCACTGCAGGGCAGATATGGGATGCATGCTGGGAACAGGGATGGAGGGAGGACAACATTGGTGCTGGCAATGCCCCTGATTCAATGTCACTATATACCTAAAATACTACTGTGAATGATTTATAATCCACTTTGGTCAAAATAAAAATTATTAAAATATAAAAAAATAAAGAATTTAGGGAGTAAGAAAAAAATCAGGAAGAGTTAAGCTCTACAACAAGGTAATCAAACACAAATATTTCAGGAGATATATTCTAGTAACAACTGTACCTTTCAGTGAGTGACAAGGGAAACCCCTATCTTTCAATGTGAAAAATATCATTGCAACTTTGGACACTTTCAGTTTAGCAAATCGAAACTTCTTACAAATACTCAATAAAGTCTAACTATAATAGTTCAATACAGCGGGAGCAATTAAATTGGAAGATGATTTTAGTG
>PVKC010044005.1:0-11495 GCA_004027635.1 Crocidura indochinensis | reverse complement strand
AGAGTGTTTGGCTTGCATATGGCAACCCAGGTTTGGTCCTCTACCAAGCCCCACCAGAGTGATCCCTGCATACAGAAAAGCAGAAAAACCCTAGCACTGCCATATGTGAACCTAAAACTAATATAAATTAGTAATTAAAAAATATATATGCAAATATAAGCAAGCAAGAACCCAATTATTAAGAGATATGCATAATATAGAAAGGAATATTTGAATGGATGCAATGTAGTGTCCTTGATCTGAATATAAACATAAAATACAATTCAAACTATAATATCTAAACATGTTAAAAACAGGATATGGGGGCCCGGGAGATAGCATGGAGGTAAGGCATTTGCCTTTCATGCAAAAGGTCATCGGTTCAAATCCCGGTGCCCCATATGGTCCCCCGTGCCTGCCAGGAGCAATTTCTGAGCATGGAGTCAGGAGTAACCCCTGAGCACTGCCGGGTGTGATCCAAAAACAAAACAAACAAACAAACAAAAACAGGATATGGATTAAAAAAATCACAAAACTATTTTTTTTTTTTGGTTTTTGGGTCACACCTGGCAGTGCTCAGCAATTACTCAGAAATCGCTCCCGGCAGCCACCGGGGACCATATGGGGCACCGGGATTCGAACCGATGACCTTTTTGCATGAAAGGCAAACGCCTTACCTCCATGCTATCTCCCAGGCCCCACAAAACTATTTTTAAGCAAAAACAAAAATTTAAGTGAATAAATTTAATGAATGAACATGCTTAATCACAGTATTCAGTGAAAAGAATCTGAGGGGCCATTCTTGAATGTACAAACTTTGTGTTTTGTTTGTTTTATTAATTAATGTAACATGAGTCACAACAGTTTCCATATTTCTAATATGGAAACATTTTTCCCATGTTTTATACTATTAATGTTACTTTATGACCCTCACTCACCAATAGCATGTCAATAACCTTCCACCACTATTTCCAGGGTCCACTCTTATCTTAGTCTCATTTCACTGTTCTGCCAACAGTACCTCAGGGTTTGTTTCCATTGGGGATTATCAAATATCTTGCTTTGATTCTTTATACTCGATAATGAGTAAGATTATCTGAGATTTTTCTTTTTTCCTTTCAACTCACTTTCCCTTCCACCTTCCAAAGTCATACAAGTTCCAGCAAACGTAATGACTTCATCTTTTCTGATACCTGAGTAGTATTCCATCATTACTATATACTGCTATTTTATTATCCATTCTCTTTCTGTTGAGCACTTGTGTTGTTTACAGCCTATGGCTAAATGAATAATGCTGCAATAAGCACAGGTGTGCACATGTCCTTGTAGATGCATGTTTTAGTGCTCAAGGATAGATGTCCAAAAGGGGAATCACTAGGTCATATGGAAGTTATATTTAAAGATCAAGTCTTGTGTTATATAGTCAAGATCAATATTCTGTTATCACAAATTTAAGAGGAGTCAATCTGCAAAAAAGTGACTGTAAAGAGAAAGTGCCTACTATATAGAGTACAATTAGACAAGAAGATTATGGAGAAATTGTTCCTTCAATTGTTTGAAGCATTATTTTTTGTTTGTTGGGATTTTTGTTTGTTTTTTGTTTTTGTTTTTGGGTTACACCAGGCAGTGCTCAAGAGTTACTCCTGGTTCTGTGCTCAGAAATCGCTCCTGACAGGCTCGGGGGACCATTTGGGATACCAGGAATCAAACCACTGTCCATCATGAGTTGGCCACTTGCAAGGCAAATACCCAACTACTCTCCGGCCCCATATTTGAAACATTATTATGAAATAATGTGGTAAGATTATAATGACTCCAATGACACCTCCCTTTCAAACCCCATATATATGATACGAGTGCCATATGTATATACATACATATGACACTGGTAATGTATGTGGTGTTAGAATTATGTGCATGAGAAATCATCATTAACATTATTGTGAATAACAGAATCTCAATATAAAAAGATATTTTGGAAAAAATAAGATAAATAGATAAGAGATAAAGCACTGTAACTAAAATGAATGCCAATAGACTAATCTGCTAAGCAAGATCAAGATCTCACTGTCAAGCAATATTCTGTAGAAAAAAACTGAATCACATTATGGTAAAATCTAGAAATTTACAATATTTCTAAAACTCTAATATCCTATGACCCCACATTGGCTGCAGAAGCAATAATCAGGGCATCCCCATCAATATCATGTCGCAAAGGTGGTGTACTAAGCCACCAGGGGGCAGTAGATGTCCTAGATACTGGTTCTTAGATGTAAAATGTGAGGGAAAAGCAGTAAGTAATATCTTTCAATTAAATATATGTGTGTATATATGTAAGAACAGATGCAAAAAAAGAACAGATGCCAGAATTAAGCTCCAAAATTATCCCTCTCAAATGTATATATGTATATATGAATATAATTATTTTTCTGATCATTCCATCAATGATTCTTAATGGCATGCATTCTTTCTTCCCATGCATTCCTTTTGTAAAATCTACAAAAAGGCAGTTATCTTCTTCTGTAACCTCCTCTCTCTGGTGACAAGTTTCCTGTCTTGGACATGGTTCCATATCCCTAATAACCTAATGTAAACACCACCAACAACAAAATAAATTGCAGTGGGTATGGCTGCCTTTTGGGTGGTGGTAGGAGAGACTCAGTTTGGGGAAGAGAGTGAGGAAAGGGATAAGAAACAAAATGCAGCCTGCCCCTTCATGGCCCTGTAGTTTAACAGGGGAGTGGGTTGGGGACAAAGACCACTGAAGGTGAGGCCACGTGGAAAGAGTATATCTGCTATTACTGTTCCCCACCAAGAAAAATTAACAGAGAAGTCAGAGAAATAGCCAGCCATTTCCTGCTTCTAGCTTTTCTGACTCTATACAGTGAAATCTTTAAAACAGGCAAGCAACAAACAAACAGAAGAGGCAAATCTCCCCACCATGACAGCATAAAGTATATGATTATTCTTTCTCAATAAGAAAAAGATAATCAAGCTCCCACCCAGCTTTTTAAAAGTAGAGAAACTGTCCTTCTCTAGTCACAGCTATAGAATTGGAATACAATCAACAACCCTTGTCCTAGTTCCTAGAAAACCAAATTGTTAACACTTCCTTGATTACAGATCACTTCAGAAAACCTGGGTCTAGGAAAAATGATTTTGTAAGTCTGTGAATGAATAAAAATGAAAAATACATTGTCATATTTTTTAAACTTTTTATTGATTGAGGTCCTGTGAGTACTGCTAATGATGGTTTCTCATGTACATAATTCCATCACCACTGTACCCACCTACCTCCTCCCAAAACTCCAATGACACCTCCCTTTCAAACCCCATTCCCCATCACCAATTCAGTTGTGTGGATCAGTTTTCTCACTGAGTTGTGGAAATGAATTTCTAAACACTGAGATTTAAAGCTGTCTAATACAATGAACCACGAATGTTCCTGAGTCAAAGTCTGACTCAGCTTACTGTGTCTGGTGAAATACTTCTATCTTCCAGAAATCCTTAAGCAGGAGGCTGGGCAATGCTGGCTGCCCCCAACTATGTGGCCCAATAGCACCTTGTATCTGCTCTGTCAAAGCCCAGCACCTCCCCATCCCAATACTCTTTCCATGTGGCCTCACCTTCAGTGGTCTTTGTCCCAACTCAATCCCCTGTTAAACTATAGGGTCATAAAGGGCCAGGCTGCATTTTGTTTTTTACCCTTTTCCCCACTTTCTTCCCCATACTGAGTCTCTCCTACCACCACCACAAAGGCAGCCATACCCACTAGACTGTGTGTTCCATGAGGGCAAAATATGTTCTCCCTCCACTATCGCCCTGTCCTAAGGCATAAAAAAGGCACTTAACAAATATCTGTTGATTTTTTCAATTTGATCTCCTGAGCACGGTAGGACACACTAGATGTTCATAAGATGATTGTAATGCTGTATAAATCATTAATAAATTATTAATCTGGAGGCCAAATTTTGTTAGATATTCTACCAGTACACAAACATTTTGAGTGTCTTTTGTATGAGTAGAATACACAAACCCAGACTCTACCCCCTAAATATGCAGTAAACAAAGGAAGCCAAGAAGAGTACTCCAATACCTATGCTACAGAGCAGGCATAGCATCACTTAAAAAATAAGACCTATTTAACGGGAAAACAGGTAGGGTTTAAGGACTCAACAAGTAGTTCAAAGAAGTGGAGCTGAAACTATGGAACAAGTAGGTAAGGATCCTAGAGTATCCTCCTTAATTAAATAATACATGCCAGAGAATATGTTTTACACTCATGATTTCATGCATTTCTTGAAAATAATTCTATACAAAACCCTCCTTATGCAGATAAACAAATAATTTTTTTAAAAAATTGCCTGAGGTAACTTATCTGCTAAATGGAAGAGTTGGGTCACATACCCAAGCTAGCTCAACAATGATGACAGTAATACATCATTTTTCAGAGACTGAGATCACCAAGTTAAAGGAGCCAATATCACTATCCAATGGGCAAAGGAAGGCACTTTGGGAAGAAGTTTCATCAGACAGTAAAGGAGAGAATGGTTTAGAAGCAGTCAGGCTTGAAGTCTACTGCAATGGTCCCCAAACTCTTGAACTGAAAGAGAAGCAGCCAGACTTACAAAAGCAGTTCAATCAAAATATTCCAGAAAACAACCAAGATGCCCTTCAACAGATGAGTGGCTAAAGAAACTGTGGTACATATATACAATGGAATACTATGCAGCCACCAGGAGAGATGAAGTCATGAAATTTTCCTACACATGGATGTACATGGAATCTATTATGCTGAGTGAAGTAAGTCAGAGGGAGAGAGATAGACACAGAATGGCTTCACTCATCTATGGGTTTTAAGAAAAATGAAAGATATTTTTAACAGTATCTCAGAGACAAAAGAGATGAGGGCTGGTAGGTGCAGCTCATGACATGAAGCTCACCACATAGAGTGATGAGAGCAGTTAGAGAAATAACTACACTGAAAACTATCATAAAAATATGAATGAATGAGGGAAGTAGAAAGCCTGTCTCGAGTACAGGTGTGGGTGGGGTGGGGAGGAGGGAGATCTGGGAAATTGGTGGTGGGAATGTTGCACTGGTGAAGAGAGGTGTTCTTTACATGACTGTAATCATACAGCTATAATCATAGTTGTAATCACAGTGTTTAAATAAAGATAATTAAAAAAATATTCCAGAAAAAGAATGGAGACAACTAAAAGATGATTTCAAGGTTTTCTGCCCTGGTAACTAAGAGGACAGAGATCTAGAAGTGGCATTTATGTGAACCTACAGGTATGCATATAAGTGCTCATACATGTGCATATGTGTACATTTGTCTACATGCAGTTTCCATAAGAAAAGCATGGCCATAACTAAAATGGAAAGAGTATAAATAAATACAGAGAAGAGTGGATGGAAGAATGGCAGCTTTAAATCCTCAGGAACTCCAAAGAGCAAGCTGAATCCTCCCTACCCCTTAACTCTCCCTAGGCACTGCCATGACCTGTTAAAGTCTCCTGAATTCTACCTACTTGGGGCATGAGGGCCCTAAGCAACTCAAAAGCACAGAAACAGCAATGTGGCAGGAGATAGTACACAATCATGTTCACCCAAATCTACTTTCCTTTGGCTAGTCTTCTCCAGCACAAAAAAA
Source organism: Crocidura indochinensis (assembly GCA_004027635.1). Lineage (NCBI taxonomy): Eukaryota > Metazoa > Chordata > Mammalia > Eulipotyphla > Soricidae > Crocidura > Crocidura indochinensis. The sequence continues at coordinate 5,860 of PVKC010044005.1, read as the reverse complement.
TTCCTGGTCCAAAATTGGTACCAAGAAGCCCAAGAAATTAATTACAAAAAAGGAATTATAGGCCTCACACAGTTACTCAGACTCACTAACCCTGAGCCAAAGGCTTAAGTCAGCTGCGTCCAAGTTTTCTCATCTGTAAGACAAGCAGTTTGGATCAGAATCAGAAGTTGCTAACTAGAGGCTTGGAAGCCAAACTCACATTACGAATGGACTTCATTTGACCAATGTAATGTATTTTTAACAAAATTAGTTTCAACATTTGAAAATTAGGCTGTTTCACAAAGAAAAATCATATTTAATTCTCCCCAAAACATTAAGATCTGGTGACAAGGAGCCAACACTCCCACAAGGGATCAATCAACCAGAGTTGAATACTGCTGTCCACTGTAGATAAAGCGCCACTCTCCTACAGCATGGTCCACACTACTTTTAATCCTCCCTGATATCATCACCCCTCTCCCATATGTGGCTGACTTCAATCATCCATGCCAAAAGTCTGGCTTCTCTAGGTAAATAAAGTCACAGTTCTCAGAAACTGATCTAAACATCATCATTGTAAGGATAAGAAACTACAGGCAATAAACAGAAGCACAGAGAAAGTAGCAATTAACCTCCCCCACATGGTCAGGTATGAGCTTCTCCAGAGAGAAGAGGTTTGCTGCATCATATGGAAGTTTATTAACACGTGTCAAGTCTGGTCCCCACCCCCCAGCCCCTACTCTACTGGAGAGGAATAAGGTCGATGACATCAGTCTTGGACACAGTCAGAGAAATCCCATCATGAAGCAATTTGCTTCCCCAGCCACTCTAATTTAACAATTAGCTTAACAACCCTGAGCAGGCACTTGCTGCTAGAACAGAGAAGTAATTCTGGTCAGCAGCAGCTTCAGCATGGAGACTTTCAGAAAGGCATCGCTCTCACGGTCCTTGCTCCAAGCTGGGTCTGCTTCTCCTGCTCATACAACGAATTTTTTAAATAGGTTCTAACCTTTCCTTAAGTTTTCGAGTTAGGCTCTTTGGAAATTCTTCTCTGTTCAAAATCTCTCACTGCAACTGCAGCCCTCTCCTAGTCTATGTCCTGCAGAGTTTCCTGCCTCATCCCAGGAAGCAGGCCAAGCCAGCACGCTCAATTCAATCACGTCTCTGGCACATTTTGCAAAGTGGGGTGTGCAAGGGAAGTCTACACAGAGACTACTGAGCAGGAAAAAGAGAAAATTCAGAGCTGGCAGGCATGAGACACCCTGGGCATAGATCCTGATTCCAGAGAACAAATCTCAGGAACAATGTTTACCCTGACCTGGACAGAACACTCAGCTCCCTTTCTGTATTGCCTAAGAGTTTTCTGGTAGGATACAACGTGTGTGCTACCCCTGAATTCATGTCCTTCCTCAACCTGTGTCCTAAACTCCTAATCCTGAAGCCTAATACACACACACACATACACACACACAAACACACACACATACACACACACACACACACACACACACACACGCGCACACACACACACTGCAAAAGTTTGTAAAGCTATAGTCCACCAGACACTAAAGACTACTTTAAAACATAGGGTCGCAATTCCTGGATAGATGAGCTTAAAGAAAAATAGAAGACCCATTAACAAGAAAGACACCCCAAAACAAAGTAGAGATTTCAAAGAGATCATAAGAACATAAATGGCACATAGCTCTCCTCCATCCCCCAAAATGGCCTAGGAACTTAACAAAACTAAAACAGTGCAATTGTTAATCTCAAAAGTTCTCTTGATTCACCATGAGAATTCAATAAGATAGAAAATCAGGGAAGCCCATTATTAATATACCTGGAACCAGAAGCATCAAGAATAAAAATCCTTCCCTACTTGCCTTCCACAGTGGACAGGAGCAAAACTATAGTAAGTGCTTAGGAACCTGACCAACAAATGAAGTAAAATAAATCATCAGGACCATATGGCATCCACCTGGGAGTACTGAAGGGATTCAAGGGTGAAATTGGGAACAACTAGCCAAAATGTGTAACCTCTTATTACAAAGTCATATGTGTCCTAGAACTGCCAAAATACTCATGGAGCCTCCATTCATAAGAAAGGATTCAGGGAGAATTCTTAATTTCATACCAAAAAAGTTGGCAGAATATATTTGAAGAACAAAAGTACTGAGCATGTAAGTATATCCAATCCAAAAGAGGATGGTTCTCATAAGTGCAAACCATGTATTTATGAATTTTAAAAAGGATAAATATGAACATGATTTAAAGAGAATTTGTGGGCTTAATATACATAAAGCTTCAAGAAACTTTTTTTTTTGGTTTTTGGGTCACACCCGGCAGTGCTCAGGGGTTACTCCTGGCTCCATGCTCAGAAATTGCTCCCGGCAGGCACGGGGGACCATATGGGGCACCGGGATTCGAACCGATGACCTTTTGCATGAAAGGCAAACACTTTACCTCCATGCTATCTCCCAGGCCCCGAAGCTTCAAGAAACTTTAAACAAGATAATACAGTAAAAAAAAAATGTTTACTTCCAAAGGCAACAACATCATGGAGTTAGTCTAAATTAAATGATAAGTGTGGAGGGACTGACCCTGAGGCAGTGATAGAGGGAAGCTGAGACTCTGGTGGAAAGTTTAGTGTTGGAAATTAATAAGAAACCCTGTCATTAATAGTATTGTAAGCCAAGATGCCCCAAATAAAATGTCTTTAATTTTCAATTTAATAATAAAAATAGTGGAATATTTTTTCTGAAAACATATTGGATACCAGAAACAAAATGAATTGACGTTTGTCTAAATTACAAAATTTTAAAAGTGGGGTTAAGTTATGCACAGTAAAACTGATTGTATTTAGCATTCTTATAATCTGTCAAAGAAAATTACTAGTGAGTGACTTTACAGATCTTCCAAACAATCAAAAGGATGACTAACTCAAAAAAAATTTTTCAGTTCCAAAACCAAGCCAAGAAATGTACACAAATACTTTCTATTACAAAGCACTACTACAGAATGGCATAGTAGGGAGGGTCTTCAGATACTTCTATCCAGATATGATTAACTCTGGCTTCATTTTCTGGATCTTATGATGGTAAACTATGTATGTTTGGTAAATAGGAATAAATACAGGTTGACTTCTCACAGGAATAATTCTAGCTAGACTAACAAGGAGACTCCCATTGTGTCTGGTTTAACCCTAATCAGTCAGGTACAGCATGTCCACCTCTTATCCCTCATCTACTTTTGACATTCAAAGCATAAATACACAGCACTTCAAGTTTATAAATCAAAGGTAGACACCCAAAGAAAAGCCAGTCACACAATCTGAACCAACACTCTCAAAAGAGATAATATGGTTTTATTTACATACTCCTTTGAATACATTCTTCATACTGATTCCCATTTGAGAACAGAACATGGAGCTGACCACAAAAAGGCAAACAAGCAAATTCATGATCCTTCTATCAGACCTCACATGCTCTGACTCATCCCATCTATTCTGCTTCTTCTGGTTTTTGTTTTGTTTTTTTTTTTTGGGGGGGCACAACCGGTGGCGCTCAGGCATACCCTGGCTCTGCACTCTGAAATAACTCCTGGCAAACTCAGGGAAGCATATGGCATGCCAGGGATCAAACCTGTATTGACTGCATGCAAAGAAAAGTTCTACCTGCTGTGCTATCATTCAGGCCCGCTTCTCCTACTTCTGATGAGCTATGAGTTGAAGGGCCATTTCGTACTTGTCTAGCATCCATCTTTATTTATCAAAGTTCATTCATTCCTTCATGTACTAGACAAAACCACTTCTCTCCAGTCATCCCATAATATCATAAAATGTTAGAACTCTATCATTTTGGGTTTGAGATAAGTGCTTCATTGGAGAAACAAGAGAGTTCTATTGTATGCCCCCTGCTTATTCTAATAGGGTAGAGTGGCTATGTACCTAGGTTCAAATCCCGGCTCTACTAATTACTAGTGAGTTAAATGAGCTCAGAGCTCAAATTTTTCATTTGTCAAATATGTAGAGTACTATTCATCTACTTCAAAGGGCAGTTCTACAGATCAATTGAGGTCATACTTCAAAAGAGCTTGGTACAGGAACTAGCACATGATAAGTATACAATATTATCTAATCAAAACTATTATCATTCATAGTTTTCGTCTCATTTAAATGAGATGTTGCTTTTAAAATCTAAGTTCTCAACTGTCCTTTTATTAACTCCCTAGAAATCAGAGAATGCAGTCAGCAGAGATGCCAGAATCATGCTTTGTTAGGATTTTGTGCATGAGAAATCATCATTAACATTATTGTGAATAACAGAATCTCAATATAAAAAGATATTTTTTATAGAATGAGTTGGCTTCCCACAAGTTGCTCAAGGGGCTCAAGGTCCACATCAGCAGAACAGTTCTGGGACCCAAAGATGCAGTACTTCTCAGGTTTGCAGCCATGCTGTTTTTAAAACTGTAAAGACCTTTTACAATACAATACTGCCAATATTGTTGTTGCCTGTTCTTAGGTCAAGTTTGTGAGGAAAAGGGCAGCAATTCATTTTCATCAGTAATAGAAGCCATCACTACTTCCAAGAAGGCCCACATATGATAGTCACTGAGGCATCTGTTCAGGTAAAGGAGATGCTATCTGAAACTAAACAATCAGCATTTTGTTAGTAAGGAGTTATTAACTGTGCTTACAATGCTGGTATTTAAGACAAAATACATCTATTTACTGGGTGCCCAGGGGGTAAATAACAAACAAAATAATACAACTGTGATAGAACCTGCGTGCTCAAGTCAGCATAGTCAGAGCAGAGTAAGGGACTGAAGAAATTAAGTCATCAACCACAACTGAGTCATCTAAACAAGGCTAGGAGAATCATCGAACAACTCAGGTTCAGTGACCTTGCCAAGCTAAAGCATCTACTCCAAGATTAGGGATAGACTTCCAGAGAACCAAAGGACCCTTGTCTGTAGCCAGAAGTGAATAAGTACAACCAACTCCTCCTGCTTCTCTAACACATCTAACACATGCTCAGTTGACCAGCCTTCTACATACAGTCTTTCCCAGATCAAGCTCAGTGCAATTAATTATGTTTCAGATCACTTAATTATAGCCACATTTCATGGTAATATTCCTGAGATTATTCTCATGTCATCCTGTGTAATTTTCCTTTTTATTTTAAACATTCACAGAACTTCTCTAGGCAGATCCTGCCACAGACAGTAGATGGCATCAATACAGAGATATACAGATATGCTTACATGTGTTTACCTTCAACGGTAACTTTATTTCCAAAATTTCCAGGTTCCTGGAAGGCTGCATTGTTACCTTCATGAAACTTCTATGTATAAGATTCCAAACTACCCACACCCCACTCCTGGCTATATCCTCATTTTATATCTTTATTTCACAGCTCTTTAGCAAGTAGAATATGAATTTATTAGTAGTGAGCATTTTATCAATGGCATTGATTGATTTGATAAGTAAAGCTGTAGACATTTGCTTTCATTAGGAGGAAAGATCACTTTTCAAGCATTGGCTAGAAAGAGAACAGGGAAGAGGAACAGCAACTCCAAGGAGCAGATTGAAGCAGAATAAGTCCAGGAAGAAGGGTGCACTGAGCTGCTGTCATTACAAGAACTTGAAAAAGGAAGTGTGAGACATGTTCCCGGATTGTATTTAGAAAATTGATACCTACCACTTAGAAAGAAACAGCTCCTCTTCCACTACACTTATCCTAGCCAATACACTCTTTTCTTTTCCTGATGTCTTAACAGCAGGTGGAAGAACATTCAGTTTCAGTTCTTAGAAGAAATATCTTGCAGCCTGGGACAGAAATGTCTTATTTTACACAGCACTGATTCCTGAGGCTGGAAA
>PVKC010044004.1:0-11664 GCA_004027635.1 Crocidura indochinensis | reverse complement strand
AACCAGGAAAGCTACCTATGAAACACCCAAGGTTTTTTTCAACAACACCTGGAAGCAATCTTCTACCAGGGGAGACTCTACCGCTGCTCTGACATCGATCTACTCACAGGAGACTTCCCTCAACACTGAGAAGACTTAAGAACATCAACGACCTGCATACTGGACAGGGCTTTCTGCATTGCCCTTTAATTGTAAGGTGAAACAAGAGCACGCTCTGCACCATCCTAACTGCAATATAGGACATGCTGATTCCAGGATCTTTAATACAGAAACATGATACCAACAACAGAGTCAGCGTGGAAAATAAAAGTGTGTTGGCACTACAGACAATGACTTGGATTAGGCAAGCTAGTGTGCCTGGAGCCTAGAGTTGGTCTTATGCCAGGAAACTTCAGGGGTTTGGTCTCCTTGTATTTAGGCCAAGGATTTTCCTATCCATGACCCCCATATTTTGGTGGGCTGATGCAAACAATTATTGCCACTCTAAGGCCATTTTAACTGTGCTCCTTTGACTCATCCTTAAAAAGAAACACCCATTTTTGAGGCTAACCTAAACTAATATGTATATACATGAAAATGTAAAAACGTACTATGTCTTCAAAATTTAAGGAGTTACTTAAGTTCTACGGCTTTAGAATGCTTGATGTGCTGCTTAGAAATATGTATTGCAATCTGGGGACTTGAGGGACAAAGTAATTGTACATGAGTTCTGTTTTATTTTTCTTAATATTCTTTGGTTGAAAATTCAATGTTAAGATATCAGCAAGGGATTTATGTGAATTTTTTTATGGATGATTGTCCTTCCACTGTAACTTTACCTTGTCCTCTATCTTTGCATCTTTGTTCTCATAATTAAAAATAAAAAAATAAAAATAAATGAAAAAAAAGAATACCTATGTTGAATTACTAGAGTACATTCTAAGTGAATGAGGATGGGAAGAGTTGGTTTTTAGATGAAAACTGTCTTTATAAAAAAATAAAAATAATGTATATGTATGTTGCATTAATATGCTTTTTTAATGTGCTGAATATGTTGGATTCTTATTTATTCCTGAATCTTTATGTGAGTTCAACTTAATATTTATTTATTTTTATTACTGCCATCCCCTACACCACTACTGAGTCTTTAGATGTTGACAGTTATATCGGTATTTTCTTTTTCTTTTGCTTCTTGTTTCTTCCGTTGTTTTTTTTTTCCAATTTGTGGGCACATCCGGCTTGTGTTACTTCTGATTCTGTGCTCAGAAATCGCTCCTGGCAGGCTCAGGAGACCATATGGGATTCTGGAAATTGAGTCTGTCCTGGGTTGGCCACATACAAAGCAAGCACCCTACTCCTATGTTATCTCTCCAGCCCTATATCCTTTATTTACTTTTTAAATATTTTTATTTAATTAAAAATTATAATTTAAAAATGTTATTGATAATTGAGTTTAAAGGATATAATGGTCTATCAAGGAAGCCACTACAGTTGTCAATTTTTCCCCACCATTCCCTTTTACCTCCTGCCTTCCTGCTCTCCATTAAAGTTTGGTGATTTGGTGTTTGTAGTTTGGGTCTGATGTTTTCAGTAGAGTTGAATCTCTGTTTTGGATGGATAGATATACCACTTTCCCACATCACCAGCATAATAGAGGCACCTGATTCCTATTCCCCCATTGCTTCCTTTTCTCATCTTTATTACTCTTAATGTTTTTTTTTATTTCTTTGTCCTCTTCTGGGGGTCAAAGATGATCTAGGCAAAACCACATATTCTGAGCAATATTTTTGGCAAAGAAGCTCAGAACATGCCAGTGTTACAACTCTTTTAGAATTTGTCCAGCAGGCCTTCTTGTCTCCACCGGAAGCCCTCCCCCCAAAAAAAAACAGAAGCTGAGAACATGAAATGGAGTAAAAATAGCCTCTTCAACAAATGGTACTGGGGAAATAAGATACACACATGTGAAAAATTAAAGTTGGATCCACATTTCACAACTGACACAAAAGTCAATATAAAGTGTATCAAAATCCTTGATATCTGACTATAAACTGCAAAGTACATTGAGAAATATATAGACAGAATGTTCTAAGATTTGGACCTCAAAGATTTGGACCTTCTTCAGTGTTATGATATCACTAACAAAGGCAATTGAATCAAATATAAACAAATGATGAAAGAAAATGAGTCTAAAACTAAATGACAGTTAAATGAATGGGAAAAAGTATTTGCATGCAACACACTGAATAGAAGGCTAACGTTCAGGATATATAAAGTTCTCACAAATATCAACAAAAGCAAATCCAAACCCATGCATCTTGCATTTTTACTTTAACTTTGACATGTTTTATATAATTTGATTTGTAAATGAATGATCTCTACTCTCTGGCCCTTCCACCTCTAAACATGTTTTTATTTTATCCCTCTTATTCTACAATTCATCATTTGGAGTCTCAAGGTTCTAGACAAGTTATCATTGGGTCAAGACTCGACATGTCAGGATGGAAAAACTGAGAATAAAAAAAAAAAAAAAAGGTTTGTTGTTGATAGGCAATCAACAGCATGTCCAGGAAGATGTTTCTGGAAATTCAAGTTTATGTACCCTTAAAATGCATTTTGCCTCTAGTCTTCATTTTTACAGCACCCCATATATCTGACTTTAGAGTTTCTCTTTTCCTACATTAGTAGTCTTCTTTCCCAACCACAGAAACCTGATATAATCTCTGTAAAGTAGAAACTGTGTAAAAGAGGAGGAGAGAATATAGACTATGTGGAACTTTCTATCATGCTATGGGCCTCTTGAACCTTGAGCTAACCAGTAAGCACAGTGCCCACTTTATCAAGATCACCATTGGGCCTGGACATTCTGACTCAGTGTACTCACTGATGATAAGTTACTTGAAATGAGAGGCCTTCTTCCACTCCTGGTGCAGGAACCCAAGGAGGTCAAATGACTCAGGAGCTATTCACAAAGCAGATGGGTGACTGTGTCAAATCCAGGAAGCAGTGCTCAATGCTAATGGATATAGAAATGGGAGATCAAGGAAAAGAAATGTGCAAGAGTGGCTCCTGGAAGGCAAGTTACATTGGCTTCTCTGAAAGTTGTGTGGTAATAGAGGCCAAGGGTATGAGGACAGGGTGAGTAATGCTGCACTGTGTGCTCTCTGATGTGTTTCCAAGATAAGGATGTAAGCAGTGTGGTAAGCAGAAAGGTCTGTGCATGCTAGAGCCTGGAGCAAATGGTCTGTGGAGTGGAAAACAGCAGAGTGAAATTTGAATTCTTTCCTGTTTGGGAAGGAAAAATGTCAGCTCTCTAACCTGGTTGCAGTTAGAGTACGGTACTCTAGGCGAGAGATATACTTTTTATTTGGTTTTTGAGCCAACCCGGTGATGCTCAGGGCTTACTCCTAGCTCTGCGTTCAGAAATTTCCCAGGGTTTGAGGGACCATATGGAATGCCGGGGGATCAAACTGCAGTTCGTCCTAAGTTAGCACGTGCAAGGCAAATGCCCTACTGCCTGCACCACTCCTCTGGCCCCAGAGAATTATATTTTTTCCATTCATCCATGTAATTTCTGTGCTAGCTGATGGCTGGTGTTTGATAGGAAGGATTTTAGGACTCCTCAACACTGGAATTTTCTAGGCTGTCTGCAGCCACTCCATCACAATATTGCCTAGTAGTAAGAAGGAAGGCAACAGAGGCTAACTCATAAGGTGACATGAGTTTCTCTATCGCTCAACTATTGGACCCAGAAGGGTGTCCAGAAACAACAGAGAAAAATTTTCAGGGAAACATAATTTCTACTTTGCGGAGAAAAAGCAATGAATAATTTATATCCTGAGCAATTAGCATTTTATAGCCAATGTCACTCCATTTTTCTTCTTTTTTTTAACCTTATTTTTATTAGCATGAAGGGGTGGCCTGAAAACCCAAGAGCTACGTGTATTTTCCCATGTTGCCTTGGAGTCAGGAACATGTGGTGTATGTTCTAAAGCTGCAGCCGTGTGGAATAGCAGGATTCAAAATATGCTACTTTTGCCCCAAATATGTGCCTGCATCTTTTCAAGGCTGTGGCCTGTCAGGACAGAAAGTGAAGAAAGTTGTGGGAAAGTTTGATAGCAGCTGGGAGAAAAGAGACTATCTTTCCTAAATATACCCTGGATCAAATTTCCATGAAAATCCTGCTAAGTTGGTAATAAAAACAAGAAACAGGTAGTTAGATTGGTCCCAATTTCAAATGAATTTTAAAATATCAAATCTCAGTAATTCTATGAGGATAGCATAATATAAATATTAACAGATGGGGATATGAACTAAAAATAGTAGATTCTCATAGTAAGTTACTCTCCTACAGAAGAAAGTTTAAGTTGCTTCTCTTGGAAGTCAGAAAGAGGAAAGTAACCCCTTTTTGAGGACAGCTGCCTGTGACTGATGTGCCTTTTGTGTGTGTGTGTGTGTGTGTGTGTGTGTGTGTATGTATGTGTACTTCTAACATATCATAATTAGTCAGTCATGATGTAAGTAGGAAGTTTTTCAGTGGGGTGGGTTCTTGGAGCTATTTTGAAATATTCGCTGTTTTTTTTTTCTACCATATGATTGAGGAAAGCCCCAAAGAGGTAGGTTGTTGCAAATCTGTCACCTCCCCACTGCTCCATCCATATATTTAAACCAAATGGTTAGACCAAAAATATTTTCATGAGATTATGGATTCTTGAGCATCATATGAAATACCTGTATATACAACTCCAGATGCCTGTGAGGCTAGTTTGTAATAGTTTATAATAGTCTACGTAGGTGGCTCTAGGTCCCTCTGTAATGCCCAGGTCCTATCTCTATCCCGTCTACATCCACCCTGTGCACGTTGGACTGGCCTCTACCTTCCTACTCTCTGCCTAGTGTGGGCCTCCCTTCCTGGTCTGTGGCTGGGACTCTGTCTTTTTTTCCTTGTTGGAGCTTGGTTTTCTGTAGTCAGTCACTGAGACTTCCTAGGGCCATAGTCCCCTTTGGCTTTCTTTATTTCTTTGTCCATTTGTGATAAGAACTTTATTCTGATATTCGTCTGGGTATAGGTGAGTTGGGCAAAGAGGAAGTTAGTTGGTCTGAGTTCTCTTTTTAGTTTGTTTGTTTGATTCTGGGCCACACCCAGCAGTGCTCAGGGGTTATTCCTGGCTCTGCACTCAGGGGTCATTCCTGACAGTGCTCAGTGGATCAGATGGGATGTTAGGGGTCAAACCTCAGTCAATTGCATGCACTGTCAATGCTCTACCCACTATGCTATCACTCTGACCCTGAGTTCACATTTTATCTTTCATTTATTTCCCATCTCCATTCATTTCTGTAATTTGTTTAGTTGGCTACTTTTAAGGTAGGCTAGATTGGAAGGGAACAAGTAAATTGACTAGGTTATCTGATGTCCATCTTTCCCCTTCACTGCCATCATAACATTCACCAATGTTTTGGGGTTTTTGGGCCACACCCATTTGACTCTCAGGGATCACACCTGGCTATGTGCTCAGAAATCGTCCCTGGCTTGGGGGGATCATATGGGATACTGGGGAATCAAACCTCGATCTGTCCTAGGCTAGCACTTGCAAGGCAGACACCTTACCTCTAGCACCACCTCACTGGCCCCAGACATTCACCAATGCTATGTTACTCATAGATATGCCTAATTGGGGCGGGAGGGGTAGTTTAGATGGGATCATGAGACATGAAGCCTAAAGGTTGAGATTCATGGCCCTATCAGAAAAGAGATGATGTCAGAGCTTCCTTTTCCCACTGGGCATAGCAAGTCCCGTTTTCTCATTATGACAGAGTCAAGTGAGAAGATAACCTGTTGAAAACAAGGAAGGGGTCTCTCCTCAAATACAGATTCACCTGCTGTTTGCTGTTGGATTTCCTGATTTCTAAAACTGTGAGGAGCCCAGCGGTGGTGCTAAAGGTAAGGTGTCTGTCTTGCCAGCACTGGCCTAGGACTGACCACGGTTCGATCCCCCAGTGCCCCATATGGTCCCCAAGCCAGGAACGACTTCTGAGTGCATAGCCAGGAGTAACCCCTGAGCATCACTGGGTGTGGCCCAAAAACAAACAAACAAACAAAAACTAAAACTGTGAGGAAAAGCATATTAGTGCCTTAAGTTAGCTAATTGATGGTGAGTTTTGGAGCAGACTGACAGAGAAAAGGTAGTTTCAATACCAAAAAGATAGGCTTTGCTTTTTCCCACATAGTTAACTGTATCACATTGGACTTCTGAGATGTAATTTTCTCATCTTTAATACAAGTAATGACATTTTAATTTTAGGATCTTTGTTCCATTTAGAACACTTACACCTGCTCCTCAATTTTATTTCCATCACTTTCTTCTTCCCCCCATTTTTCTATTTCCCCGTCTCTTATAGAGATATTATAATACATAATAAAATGTATTATGTGTGATACATATATACATATATGCATCTAGCTCTGTTCAATTGATAAATTGAACCTCAACATATAATTCTCATTTATTTCTTTAATTTATTAAAATAGAATTGATGCTGGTGGGGTCCTCAGGAGACTTATGTAAAGTGAGGCAGTAAGGTAGCAGCCCTGAGAAAAGAATTTGCTGCTTTTTCTTTATCCACCTCTGCCACCCCAAGAAGTAGCTGGGGAGATCTAAGACTTGAACCTTGCTCTGTGCAGGAAAAGAAATGTCAGTCTTACACTTTACCCAGGCCTTCCAGATCTGTTGCCTTTCATTCAGAAAAGAATTTGAGGAGATGAGCATTGAAGTAAAAACCAGCTTTTATTTAGAAAAAGGGGAGAAAGAGGGTAAGAAAGAGAGTACCGAGAGATAGCTTGAAAGGATGCGATAGCTAGAGTACCAAAAGAGATGAAGAAGTAAGGAGAACCCTAGGACATTTCACAGTGTGAAAGCAAGAAAGTCCACAGCTTGCGAAGGAAACTGCTGGAGACAGGGACCCAGGCAATACATGTGGGTAGCATTGATACAAGGGCTCAAGGAACACATGTGCACTTCTCATTTGTTCTAAGAATACTTTTGAGTTTTCCAACATGACCCCGTTGAGACTTCCAACCTAGGTAGAATACTGATAGGGTCCTTATCAGGGAAAAGAGCTGGTGTAGTTGATGATTTTCTTGATATTCCTTTTCTGGCCTTTCTGGCTAGATTTTATCTCCTTAGGTGTCCAGCCTTCTCTGGGTACACTGTGGCACCGAGCGAAGGGTTTATCTTAAGATCTTATCTCTTGATTCTTCAAATCACATCTCCTACTTATATTGCTTTCCAAGGTTTCATTGCCGTTTTGGGTTAGTTGGGGGTCAATCCCTCCCTGCCTGTTTTAGAACCTTTTGAAGGTAGTTCTTATCAATTGATAAATCAAAGGATATATTTAGAATTGTTCTATAATTTATAGTATACCTATACTATAAATATACATAAAGTGTACATAGAAGTACCTATGTTGGTTATATTAGAATTTAAATTAGTTTTAGAATATTTGACTATAGAAGCAACAGACTAGCATCCATGCTAGAGGAAAGCACCTGATAACAAATTGCTGCCTACAGCTTTTTCATTTTTTGATTAATAGAATCTGATGCTTCAGTAATGGTATTTAGCACATTATAACGCTCCTATTAAATTATAGTCCTATAGCAAATAGTTGTGAATTCAATTATACTGCTTAGCTTCTAGTCATCCTCATATTTCATCAAAAACTCATTTGCCAGTAGGGCAATCGTTCCACAAATATATAAGGAAAAGATATACTTGGTAAAAAAAAAATGTGTTAAAAGCCAGGCAAGCAATGAAGGAATCACCAAAGCTTTATAGCAGCTCATTCATGGTTACCTTGAATTTTTCTGTTTGGTAGAGGCTGTCTTGTTTATTTTTTTTTTCAAAACTATTACTCAACTACTCAAAAAGAACCAGGGGTGATCCCCAATTCACATCTATGCCAAACTTGTAGCTAATTGTAGATCTTGCATAGGAAAGGGAAAAGACAGTTCATTGAGCTCAGTTTTAAGCTTGCTGGAAAGTCTCAAGGGTACTTAAACACCCAGCAAACACAGACACCAGCTAAAACAGGAAGTCTGAGTGTCAGCTTTCTGGGATTTGAGTTTCTTTAGGCCTGAATTCAATAGCTTCCCTGAGGAGAACTAAAACAACTTCAGACAAAGAGGTCTTCAAAGTAAAATTAAGGGCAATAAGCATTTTTTCATGACCCAAGGAAGAGATTGTCAAGCAATAGCAAACTCTTTACCAGAGGACTCCAGAGTAAATGAAAAGACTTGCTAGGCTTTATGCAAAAAACCCTATTGTTCCTACTGCGGAAAACACAGTCCTAGGGGGGTGGTAAGAAGGGTGAGGGGAGAGAGTAATTGGGTCTGTAGTTCTTTTTTGGGTGTGGGGGGGGTTGTAGTTCTTAAGACTCTAAAGCAGGGTTCCTCAAATTACTGCGGTCACATGCGGTCCTCAGAGGACATTAACCCAGCCCACAGGCCCACCAAGCCGGCTCCTCACTGTCATTTTATGTTTTTTATAGAAGGACAGTCATATGTGAGAGTAAAAGAGGGGACAGGGAATTATTGGAATCTATGTTCTACCTTCTAACTTAGACTTAAATATATTACATGACTGTATGCTGTGAAAAGAACAAAATAAGCCTATTTTCTTTCATTGATAGCTATTGTCTGACTCATCAAATAAATCCTTTTTGATAAATGATGGTATTCATTATTCATGTAATAATGTGATTTATCATATAAATTTATTATTCACATTCATTTCCTCCCTCCATCTTTCCCCCCAAATGGATGAAAGAGCAACTAATACTCAGATCAAAACATATGTTTGTCAGGGCCGGAGAGATAGCATGGAGGTAAGGCATTTGCCTTTCATGCAGAAGGCCATTGGTTTGCATCCCGGCATCCCATATTGTTCCCAGAGCCTGCCAGGAGCTATTTCTGAGAGTGGAGCCAGGAGTAGCCTGAACCCTACCACTCGCAGTGTCAGGAAAACCAACAGAGCAAACAAAACGTTTTATTCACTGGATTATTCCTCTACTGAGGCTATTCTGTTTTGGGGGCTGATGTGGTGATCCGATGGGGCCTGTATATAGGGCTCGAGTTCCAAGAGCTCCAGAACCCCTTCCTCCCCAAGAGACTGCACGTCCTGCAACAGCATTGCAGGGGACTGGGGTGTCTCTGCACCCAGGGGCATCAGGAGTAGTGAGGGGAGGAGGATGAGGTGAGACAGGACAGGCGGCAACCGAGGAAGGTGGGCTCCTTCCCCTGGGAGGGTGGCCAAGATGGTAGGGTGCCCCGGGAGCCATGCTGGTGTTGAACTCCAGGCAGGGGTGCCCAGGACCCCAGAGAGGAAAGTTGCAGCCCGGTGTTGGGGTGCTACCTAGGGTTCCCTTGGGCAGGTTGAGAGAGGCAGATGGAGAAGACTAGAGTGTTTCTCTGTATTGAGCCTCAATGGACACAAAGCGCACACTCTTTGTAGAGGACACAAAGCACAGGATGGTGCAGGAGGGAGAGGATAGGACCCCAGGCCCTGGCTGAGGTAATGGGCTCTGGATTCCTCCCCTCCCTTTCCCTAGCCTCGGGGCCAACACTCCCAACTGCCCCATGACTTCACATCAGTCACCATGACTCCCAGGCCTTGTAGGCTCCATCCCCTGCCCTGAATTGATGAAGAGAAGAATCGCCTGATGATGACATAGAGCCACAAGGGCACTTCTCTTCCAAAGTACTGGAACTTTGCTGCAGGGAGGGGGTGCTGGTCAGGGGTGGCAGCAGACCTGCTGGTCGGGTCCAGGGTGACCCTGGCCTGCTCTGTCTCTGAGCTCCCAGGTCCTGCCTAACTTACACAAACACTTACAAAGGCTCCTGCTTCTGGGCAAAGGTCTGTCAGTCCATCTTGGGGTGTCAGAACTACCTGGAAGCCCTAAGATGACCTGGTATCCAAGCACACAGGGAATGTGACTAAATCTGAAGGCACAACTGCCCTGTACCCCTCACCTCATTCTTACCTGGAGTAGCAGTCACTGCCCTTCAGAAATACCCAAAATAAATCAGCTGGACTTCCCAAAGCCTCTCAGGTTCTGTCTGACCACCCTCCCATTGGCTGCTCCTCCCTGGGCTCTGAGGGATGGCATCTACATTGACATCCTCAGAATTCATGGCCTGGAACTTGAGGACAGGGAGAGTAAGGTCCCCCTGGCTCCTCACCTCTCAATAAGGGTGACCTCCTCCTCTCTGCCCTCCAAAGCTGAAAAGAAAAGAGTGAGTTGGGAACTCTGAGCAATTCAGAGAAGCCTCAGGTGAGCAGCACAGGAAGACACAGTAAGTTTTCTTCCGGGATAATTGATATATAATTGATATAGATGCTACAACTGTTTCATTCTCCTCAGACCCACACCCATGGTACCAGCTAACTCTACCAAGGAAACTCCTAGAATAAGGCCCCTGATCCATCGACTGTTTTAGGAAGCACCCTGGTCCCCTCTACTGAGAGGTTCTCAGAAACTTGTCTCTACTGTCCTGAGCAGCCCCACAAGGGGACCACTGTATGAGTGGCCCTCTACATGGGTCTGTTACTTATACAGAGCTGAGACTCCAATTCTCCAACAGCCCAGAATGTGGTTCTTGACCTCAGATCCTACCTCAGAATCCAAATAGTCTCTGAACTTGACATAATAGGCTTCCTTGAACCATTACTCTTGGCTCTCTGGTCTGCTAGAGGATTGATGTTCTATCCTGGCTTCAGACTTCCTAGTCTCAGCGAGTTGTCTCCTTCCGAAACACTGTCCTACGGTGAAATCCCCAGAAACTAGTCCTGCGTCATTACCTGGTACCAGGTAGTTAGTTTACTAATGAAAAGGAGCCACACAATGTAAATATGACAGCCAGGAAGAGTTTAGGTAGAGATATCTGCCTTGAGACTGCTCCCTTGGGACTGGGTCAGGGGAACAGGGATACAAATTCTTCATATTGAGATTTTTGTCTGTAGCAAATGAGACTAGAACACGCAGGTCTTGTTTATATAGACATCAGTGACATCACTGGCCACTGAGGTCACAATAGATCACAGGGATTCCATAGTTATGGAGGCCACAGAGCATATAGGTTTATGATTATTAACTTTCTTTCTGCATCATTTCAGTCACATTTATTCATTTTATGTAAAATTCTTTAGTTCAGCCTGCTTGAAATCATTGATTATAATCTTTGTTTTGGGAGCTTCTTTTAGTTATTAAAATTTTATTACTTCCTTTCCTTTAAACACCATGGTTACAAGACTATGATATAGTTAGCTTTTTCAAATTTACAAACTTGTTCATGATTTGGCACTCAACTAAAGCAACAATGTTCATGATTCTGCACAACTT
Source organism: Crocidura indochinensis (assembly GCA_004027635.1). NCBI lineage: Eukaryota > Metazoa > Chordata > Mammalia > Eulipotyphla > Soricidae > Crocidura > Crocidura indochinensis. The sequence goes on along the minus strand of PVKC010044004.1, from coordinate 291 downwards.
CTAATTTTTATTCGTGGGACAAATGATTCTTTCGAAATCACAGAAGAGCTTGCTGCACTGCAAAGCATCAAAGGAACAAGTACAGGTGAGGATATCTATAAAAAGGTTTGTTGGGGCTGGTGAGGTGGCGCTAGAGGTAAGGTCTCTGCCTTATAAGAGCTAGCCAAGGAACGGACCACGGTTCGATTCCCCAGCATCCCATATGGTCCCCCCAAGCCAGGCGTGATTTCTGAGTGCTTAGCCAGGAGTAACCCCTGAGCATCAAATGGGTGTGCCCCCCCCAAAAAAAAA